>JAAAWK010000401.1:600000-799988 GCA_022496015.1 Hordeum marinum | reverse complement strand
GTTCCAATTGGTAGGCAACTTCTCCTTGTTTAGCAAGAATGCAAAAAGGTCCAATGTAACGAGGAGCCAACTTGCCCTTGATACCGACTCGACGGGTACCCTTCAGAGGTGTAACCCGAAGGTAAGCCTTCTCGTCAACTTCATAGGTCACAACCTTATGATGGCAATCATATTGGCTCTTTTGACGAAATTGGGCTGTTTTCAACTTTTCACGAATAATGCAAACTTGCTCCTCTCCATCCTGGATCATATTCGGGCCAAAGAGTTGCCTCTCTCCGGTTTCTGACCAGTTAAGAGGTGTTCGACACCTTCATCCATAGAGAACTTTAAAAGGGGCTTTGCCCAAGCTGGACTGATAACTATTATTATAAGCAAATTCGGCGAATGGAACAAATTTCTCCTAGTTCATACCGAAGGATATAACACAAGCTCTGAGCATGTCTTCAAGGATTTGATTGACTCGCTCAACTTGACCACTTGACTGCGGATGGAAAGCAGTGCTAAAGGATAGATGAGTCCCCATGGCATTTTGGAAGTTTTCCCAGAATCGGGAAGTAAAGATACTTCTGTGGTCTAAGTTAATCTCCAAGGAACACCATGAAGAGAAACTATTCGAGAAACGTATAACTCCGGTAGCTAGCTAGCAGTTATACTCTCTCGAACAAGAAGAAAATGAGCCACTTTGGAAAGACGGTCAATGACCACAAAGATAGCATTATTCCCTCTCTTGATCCTGGGAAATCCGGTGATGAAATCCATACCGACCTTATCCCATTTCCATTCAAGAATAGCTAAGGGTTGAAGGGTGCCAGCAGGCCTTTGATGTTCTGCCTTAACGCGATGACAAACGTCGTAGTTAGCAATGAGTTGAGAAATTTCTCTCTTCATCCTAGTCCACCAGAACCTCTATCGTAGGTCCTGATACATCTTGGTACTACCAGGATGAATCGTGAGAGGAGAATCATGAGTCTCCTTAAGGATCAATTGCCGCAGATGTTGCTTCTTCGGGACCACCACTACAGGAATCAGGTATTTTGCCATCAGCCATGGCTGACGGCAAAGGGCAGGATAATGGACGGCAAAGGCCTTTGTCGTCCGTCAGCGGATGACAAAAATTCCGGAAAAGAAAAACCCGGTAAAGCAGTCCTTTGCCGTCTGCCTCAGGACCATGGACGACAAAGAATCTTTGTCGTGGGGGAGCGGACGGCAAAGAGTTTGGACGGTAGTGTTGGAAATATGCCCTAGAGGCAATAATAAAATGGTTATTATTGTATTTCCTTATTCATGATAATTGTCTATTGTTCATGCTATAATTCTGTTAACTGGAAACCGTAATACATGTGTGAATACATAGACCACAACATGTCCCTAGTGAGCCTCTAGTTGACTAGCTCGTTGATCAATAGATGGTCACGGTTTCATGACCATGGACATTGGATGTCATTGACAACGGGATCACATCATTAGGAGAATGATGTGATGGACAAGACCCAATCCTAAGCATAGCACAAGATCGTGTAGTTCGTTTGCTAAAGCTTTTCAATGTCAAGTATCGTTTCCTTAGACCATGAGATTGTGCAACTCCCAATACCGTAGGAATGCTTTGGGTGTGCCAGACTTCACAACGTAACTGGGTGGCTATAAAGGTGCACTACGGGTATCTCCGAAAGTGTCTGTTGGGTTGGCACGAATCGAGACTGGGATTTGTCACTCCGTGTGACGGAGAGGTATCTCTGGGCCCACTCAGTAAGACATCATCATAAAGCTCAATGTGACTAAGGAGTTAGCCATGGGATGATGTATTACGGAACGAGTAAAGAGACTTGCTGGTAACGAGATTGAACAAGGTATAGAGATACCGATGATCGAATCTCAGGCAAGTGTCATACCGATAGACAAAGGGAATCGCATACGGGATTGCTTGAATCCCCGACATCGTGGTTCATCCGATAAAATCATCGTGGAGCATGTGGGAGCCAACATGGGTATCCAGATCCCGCTGTTGGTTATTGACCGGCGAAGTGTCTCGGTCATGTCTATATGTCTCCCGAACCAGTAGGGTCTACACATTAAGGTTCGATGACGCTAGGGTTATAGGGAAATGGTATACGTGATTACCGAAGGTTGTTCGGAGTCCCAGATGAGATCACGGACGTCATGAGGAGCTCCGGAATGGAATGGTCCAGAGGTAAAGATTGATATATAGGAAGTCCAGTTTTGGTCACCGAAAAGTTTTCGGGCTCATCGGTAGTGTACCGGGAGTGCCGGGAGGGTGCCGGAGGACCCCTGGGTGGGGTGTGACGACCAAAGGCCTTCGTGGGCCCTTAGAGGAGGTGTGCCAGCCCTTATTGAGCTGGCCAAGACCTTCTAGACAGGCCCATGCGGCTGGAGATAAGAGATAGGGCTGAAAAAGGTTTAAAAGGAGGAGATCCACCTCCCTTGTGGGAGGTGGACTCTCCCCCTAGTTCGGCCGAACCTCTCCTCCTTGGAGGAGGGTCCAAGGCAGCCCTCCCTCTCCCTCCTCCTATATATATGCAAGGGTTTGGGCTGATTTGAGACACGACTTCTCTATCTCTCGGTGCAGCCTACCCTTCCTCTTCCTCGTTCTCCGTAGCGCTTGGCGATGCCCTGCCGGAGTTCACGTAGCTCCACCATCACCACGCCATCGTGCTGCCGGAGTTTTCCCTCAACCTCTCCTTCCTCCTTGCTGGATCAAGGCATAGGAGACGTCATTGGGCTGCACGTGTGTTGAACGTGGAGGCGCTGTTGTTCGGCGCTGAGATCGAAATCCATCGCGATCTGAATCGCTGTGAGTATGACTCCACCAACCGCGTTCTTGTAACGCTTCCGCTTAGCGATCTTCAAAGGTATGAAGATGCAATCTCTCCCCACTCGTTGCTGGTTTCTCCATAGATAGATCTTGGTGATACGTAGGAAAAAAATTGATTTACTACTACGTCTCCCAACAGCGGCATCATGAGCTAGGTCTATGCGTAGAATCTATGCACGAGTAGAACACAAGTTGTTGTGGATGTCCATTTTGTTAATATTCTTACCACTACTAGTCTTATCTTGATTCGGCGGTATTGTGGGATGAAGCAGCCCGGACCGACTTTACACGTACGCTTACATGAGACTGGTGCCACCGCCTGACATGCACTTGTTGCATAAGGTGGCTAGCGGGTGTCTGCCTCTCCCACCTTAGTCGGAATGGATTCGATGAAAAGGCTCCTTATGAAGGGTAAATAGCAATTGGCATATCACGTTGTGGTTTTGGCGTAGGTAAGAAACGTTCTTGCTAGAAACCTATAGCAGCCACGTAAAAACTTGCAACTACAAACTTAGAGGACGTCTAACTTGTTTTTGCAGCATATGCCTTGTGATGTGATATGGCCAAAGAATGTGATGTGATGCATTGTGATGTATGAGATTGATCATGTTCTTGTAATAGGTTTCACGACTTGCATGTCGATGAGTATGACAACCAGCAGGAGTCATAGGAGTTGTCTTATTTTATTGTATGACCTGCATGTCAATCATAAACGCAAGGTAATTACTTTACTTTATTGCTAAACGTTAGCCATAGTAGTAGAAGTAATAGTTGGCGAGACAACTTCATGAAGACACAATGATGGAGATCATGGTGTCGTGCCGGTGACAGTGATGATCATGGTGCCCGAAGATGGAGATCAAAGGAGCAAGATGATATTGGCCATATCATGTCACTATATTGATTGCATGTGATGTTTATCATGTTTACATCTTATTTCCTTAGAACGACAGTAGTAAATAAGATGATCTCTCAATAAAATTTCAAGAGAAGTGTTCACCCTAACTGTGCACTGTTGCTAAGGATCGTTGCTCCGAAGCACCACATGATGATCGGGTGTGATAGGTTCTAACGTTCGCATACAACGGGTGTAAGCCAGATTTACACACGCGATACACTTAGGTTGACTTGACGAGCCTAGCATGTACAGACATGGCCTCGGAACACGGAAGACCGAAAGGTCTAACATGAGTCGTATAGAAGATACGATCAACGTGGATATGTTCACCATGGATGACTAGTCCGTCTCACGTGATGATCGGACACGGGCTAGTTGACATGGATCATGTGTCACTTAGATGACTAGAGAGATGTCTATCTAAGTGGGAGTTCATTAAATAATTTGATTATGTGAACTTAATTATCATGAACTTAGTCTAAAATTATCTTTACAATCTATATTGTAGATCCAATGGCCAACGCAAATGTCACCCTAAACTTCAACGTGTTCCTAGAGAAAACCAAGCTGAAAGATGATGGAAGCAACTATGCGGACTGGGTCTGTGGCTTGAGGATCATCCTCATAGCTTCCAAGAAATTGTATGTCCTTGATGCACCACTAGGCGAGCCACCCCTTCTCCCAGCAGAGCAAGACGTTGCAAACGCTTGGCATTCTCGCTGCGATGATTACTCCCTTGTTCAGTGCGACATGCTTTACAGTTTCGAACCGGAGCTCCAAAAGCGTTTTGAGCAACACAGAGCATATGAGATGTTCCAAGAGCTGAAACTGTTTTTTTAAGCTCATGCTCGGGTCGAGAGATATGACGTCTCCGACAAGTTCTTCAGCTGTAAGATGGAGGAGAACAGTTCTGTTAGTGAGCACATCCGCAAGATGTCTGGGCTACATAACCGCTTGACTCAGCTGGGAGTTAATCTCCCGAATGACTCGGTCATTGACAGAATCCTCCAGTCGCTTCCACCTAGCTACAGGATCTTTGTGATGAACTACAATATGCAAGGGATGGAGAAGTCCATTCCTGAGTTGTACTCAATGCTGAAATCAGCGGAGGTCGAGATCAAAAAGGAGCATCAAGTGTTGATGGTGAATAAGACCACTAGTTTCAAGAAAGGCAAGGGTAAGAAGAACTTCAAGAAGGACGGCAAAGCTGTTACCGCGCCCGGTAAGCAAGTTGCCGGGAAGAAGAAGAAGAACAAGAATGGACCCAAGCCTGAGACTGAGTGTTTTTACTGCAAGGGTACCAGTTACTGGAAGCGGAACTGCCCCAAGTACTTAGCGGATAAGAAGGACGGCAACATTAAAGGTATATGTGATATACTTGTTATTGATGTGTACCTAACCAGCGCTCGTAGTAGCTCCTGGGTATTTGATACCGGTGCAGTTGCTCACATTTGTAACTCCAAGCAGGAGCTGCAGAATAAGCGAAGGCTGGCAAAGGACGAGGTGACGATGCGCGTCGGGAATGGTTCCAAGGTCGATGTGATTGCCGTCGGCATGCTACCACTACTTCTACCTTCGGGATTAGTGTTAAACCTTAATAATTGTTATTTAGTACCAGCTTTGAGCATGAACATTGTATCTGGATCTCGCTTGATGCGATATGGCTACTCATTTAAATCTGAGAATAATGGTTGTTCTATTTATATGAGAGAAATGTTTTATGGTCATGCCCCGCTGGTCAATGGTTTATTTTTGATGAATCTCGAACGTGATGTTACACATGTCCATAGTGTGAGTACCAAAAAGTGTAAGGTTGATAACGATAGTCCCACTTACATGTGGCAGTGCCGCCTTGGTCATATTGGTGTCAAACGCATTAAGAAGCTCCATTCTTTTGGACTTTTGGAGTCTCTTCATTTCGAATCATTTGACACGTGTGAACCATGCCTCATGGGCAAGATGACCAAGACTCCGTTCTCCGGAACAATGGATCAAGCAACTGACTTGTTGGAAATAATACATACCGATGTATGCGGTCCAATGAGTGTCGAGGCTCGTGGTGGCTACCGTTATGTTCTCACCCTCATTGATGACTTGAGTAGATATGGGTATGCCTACTTAATGAAACATAAGTCTAAAACTTTTGAAAGGTTCAAGGAATTTCAAAGTGAGGTAGAGAATCAACGTGACAGGAAAATAAAGTGCCTACGATCTGATCATGGTGGAGAATATTTAAGTCATGAGTTTGGCACGCACCTAAGGAAATGTGGAATTGTTTCACAACTCACACCACCTGGCACACCTCAGTGAAATGGTGTGTCTAAACGTCGTAACCGCACTCTATTAGATATGGTACGATCTATGATGTCTCTTACCGACTTACCGCTATCATTTTGGGGATATGCATTAGAGATTGCCGCATTCACTTTAAATAGGGCACCGTCAAAATCCGTTGAGACGACACCGTATGAATTATGGTTTGGAAAGGAACCTAAGCTGTCGTTTCTAAAAGTTTGGGGATGTGATGCTTATGTGAAGAAACTTCAACCTAAGAAGCTCGAATCCAAAGTGGAAAAGTGCGTCTTCATAGGATATCCCAAAGAGACTATTGGGTATACCTTCTACCTACGATCCGAGGGCAAAGTCTTTGTTGCCAAGAATGGATCCTTTCTAAAGAAAGAGTTTCTCTCGAAAGAAGTGGGAGGAAAATAGAACTTGATGAGGTAATTTTACCTCCACTCGAACCGGAGAGTAGCGCAGCACAGGAAGTTGTTTCTGTGGAGCCTACACCGGCTGGAGAGGAAGTTAATGGTGATGATCATGAAACTTCAGATCAAGTTACTATTGAACGTCGAAGGTCCACTAGGACACGTTCCGCACCGGAGTGGTATGGCAACCCTGTCCTAGAGATCATGTTGTTAGACAACGGTGAACCTTCGAACTATGAAGAAGCGATGGCGGGCCCGGATTCCAACAAATGGCTTGAAACCATGAAATCCGAGATAGGATCCATGTATGAGAACAAAGTGTGGACTTTGGTGGACTTGCCTGATCATAAGCGAGCCATTGAAAATAAATGGATCTTTAAGAAGAAGACTGACGCGGATGGTAATGTGACCGTCTATAAGGCTCGGCTTGTCGCTAAGGGTTATCGATGTAGCGACCCGACCTGAAAGGCCAAGTCTCCGGTGTTTCCGTACCATCCCAAGATCATGCTGGTACACACACGGTACATCAATGTATATATCAAAGGGAAATCACACAGCATTATATTAATCGCAATCTCATATAGAGTCCTTTATTACAATATAAATTACAATAAAGTGGCTAAAGGCCAACTCATGAGAATATCTAAATCTTGCGGAAGCGTCGAAGGTAGATGAGTCCATCTGACTCCAAGGGCATCTCACTGAGCATAGAACGCGTCCTCACTCCTGGTCGGAAAAATACTCTGCAACATGATACGTTGCAGCCGTGTAGGTCAGCATATGGAATATGCCGGCAAAGTCACAAGAGAGGGGTGAAAATAATCAGCTAGTCTATATGCTTATATGGCAGGTGGTGGTGTAAGTTTTGCGTAAAGCCAAGTTTTTCCTACATCGAAGGGGGTTAAGCAAAATATTACTAAGTTGGTTGATTAATGAGATGGTTCCACCAACCAATTCTCATACCCAAAATTATTAAATACCCATATCATCATATTATTTGTGTTGAGAGTTCCGGAAGTTCCAATTCCTTTGGCTCAAGTCGTCCATAACCGTGGACACGGCTAATCGATTAGGTTTAAGTACTCTGCAGAGTTTTGCACACGTTCCCCACAAGATTTGGTCGCCTCCGTTTGATTTCTCGCACTTCAAGGTGTTTGAGAAACGGATGACCAAAACATGGTCTTCCAAAGGGTTTCCCTGCGACTCTGACGGTGCCCATCCTTTCCTACCGTTCTTCTACCTCTCGTAGCACCGCCTGTCCAGAGTCACCACGATATCCAACCAAGCCAGAGCCCATAATGACTTGTGGCTGTGCAGGTAAGCCTTGGGTCTTGAAGCACCCATCCATCCCTTTGTGCCTGGGTGGACCTTTCCGCGTGAATACTGGCCATCTCCAGCATCACCTAGGCTAACCACTGGTTTCTCCAGGGCGCCGTTCAACCATCATCCACCCAGAGGTATGTTGAAAACTTGGAGTATTGAAATCTTGATCATTATGTAGGTCTTGAAATTATTAACTCTCTCAACTCTCATGAATCACACAACCAACCCCGTCTACTAATAGCATAGCAAAAGGTAAAACAACGTTTCCCGGGGCCAATGTTGTCAAAGGGTGTTGAGAGAGGTATCTACCACATGATACTACTACAATGTAACCAAGTTTCCAACTAACCTATCTTGCATGCAACTGGGGAGATGGTAGAACTAATGCATATAAAACATGGGTAAAACATGATCAAAGTGACTTGCCTGATTGATGATCTTCGTACGTGAGTGACTCTAAGTAACAAGCTTCGCACTCCGGATAATCTAACGAAACAAACAATGCACTCAAATAAGCATACAACCAAAATAAGTACTCATAACATTCAGCAAAGAAGTACTAAACAAACAAGGCAAACAATGCACAAAAGTCTCTAGCAAGAAAAACACACAAAGTTTTGTTTTCCAAAAGGTGAGGGATGAAAACGCTACTGACATAATAAAACTATTTTGAAATGACAAGACAATTGTTGTCAGCAAAGAAACAATAGCATATTTTATTAATAAACAGAATATAATCAATTTAAGTTTGTTGGGAAAACTTTAGTAGAGTTTATACAAGTTTGTGATAAACACTATATGAATCAACTATAGTTATATTAACAAAAAGAATGAAAACTAAACTTATTATTTTGTTAACAAAACATGTTCTTACAGAAAATAACTTACAAATAAATTTGTCTTAGAAAACAGAATTAATTATACAAAACTTATTTGAAAACAAAACTATTACTAGTTAGTTGTTTTAATCAAATTATGCCTATTTGAAAAGAAGTTGTGATTCCTATGTTAAATGAAATTAAACTAGGCAAATTTATATTTTTATTAACAGTAAGTGAAAACACTAAATGTTTACTAACAGAACCTAATAAACAAATAAAACCAAATTCTAAATCAAACTAATCAAAATTAAGTTTATAAAACTATATTATAATAATAAGCAGATTCTGTTTATAGCTAAAACACTATTAAAAATCATCCTAAAAATCCTCAAACTAAACATGGAGATAGTCCTAACCAATATCTAACAGTGACAAAAAGAATCATATCAAAATCTATTTTCAAACTCTAGTTATTCAGATTTGAAGATTTTGAGCAAATTTGATTAAATTCAAATTTATAGTTCAAATTTGAAATTTAAAAGTACAGGGTGAAACTACATGAAAAATGTGAGCTATTGCAAAAAGAATCAACTCAAAACACTAAACTGATTAAAAGTATAGCTAAAACAAATTTGGAATACATTCTGTTTTCTGAAAAACAAAACTGAAAAAAAAAACTAACGAACGGTCGACTAGGGTGACGTGGCGACCTGTGAGTGGCTGAGGTGGGTGTCCGAGCGGTGCTTCGGGCGGTCAACCGATCCTAAACAGAAAACGGTTCGGGAATAAGTGACTTCTAATCTGAGCCGTTGGGTTTGGATCGGAGGGAGGGAAATGCTCACGGTGTAAAGGTCGCCGGCGTGGGGAAACTCCGGCGAGCCCGGAAGTGGTGAACGCGACGGCGAGGCGTTCCGGTGGTCAGGGGAGGACGAGGAAGTGGTCCGGGCGACGGCGACAGGTTCTCCGGAGTCGATTGGTGGCGACAGCGAAGGCGAATGGTGGTCGGGGGTGGTGGCTACGGTCGACGGCGACTTCCGGTGGTGGTGGAACTCCGACTGAGCAATCGACGGCGTCTCGGTGAGAGAGAGAAGGGGGCTTGGGGGGGAAATGGATGCGGGGCAGTGGGGCTCTTATATAGGCGCTCGCGGGGGTGCGGGAGGAGAGAGGGGAGAGATCCGGTGAGGGGGGGGGAGCGACCGGCGTCGGGTCCGGCGCGCGCGGGGGAGGGAGAAGACGACGACCGAGCGAGGGAAACGGTCGGATGAGTGGGGTCCAGCGTCAGAGAGAAAAAGGGGCGTCCGTTGCGCGCGGTCGGCCGGCTCGTAGTTATTGCGCGAATAAAACCTGTGGGCCGGCCCATTTAATACCGGAAACGGTTACCGTTACTGTTTAATAATTTCCAGAGACATTCAAAAACTTTTAAAGCATTCAAATCGTCTCTAAATATAGGGGTATTATATATCAAAATTAACAGAATAATAAATGCTATTTAATGAACATTTCTATTCTGTCATTTGAACACTTTGAAAAAAAAATATTATTTTCAGAAATTGCCTAATTGTTTTTAGATCCTTTTTTGCAAATATTTTCAAAATAACCCCTGGTTATTTTGTTCAAATAATTCACCAATTAGACCCTGGTGTGGAGTGTCATGTTACTCCTCTCTTATTTTGAACCTTTAACCAAAATTTCAAATAGGGAAAGCAACATAGGGAAAAGTAGAAAGGACTTTCAGAAAAATCAGAAATGGCATTTCAACTAACACATAAAATCAAGCAATGGTGATGATAGATGCATAGCTATATTCATAACATTCCAAAATGGAATTTTGGGATGTTACAAACCTACCCACCTTAAGATGAATCTCGCCCTCGAGATTCGGGTTGGCTAGAAAATAGGTGCGGATGGTCTCTACGAAGATCTTCTTCGCGTTCCCAGGTGGCTTCTTCTTCGGTATGGTGACTCCACAAAACTTTACAGAACTTGATAATCTTGCTGCGGGTAACTCTGTTGAATGTCTCGAGGATCTTGACAGGCTTCTCCTCATAAGTCAGATCACTTTCAAGCTGTATGGCCTCTAGGGGCACGGTGTCTCGCAAAGGGATGTCAGTCATCTCAGCATGACATTTCTTGAGCTGGGAAACATGAAACACATCATGAACTCCGGACAATCCTTCCGGCAATTCCAGTTTGTATGCAACTTCACCTCTACGTTCAAGAATTTTGTAGGGGCCTATGAATCTGGGTGCTAATTTTCCTTTAACACCAAATCTCTTGGTTCCTCGAAGCGGGGACACACGAAGATATGCTCGGTCTCCCACTTCATACGTCACTTCCTTGCGCTTGTTGTCAGCATAGCTCTTCTGTCGGGATTGAGCTATTTTGAGTCTGTCACGTATCAACTTGACTTTCTCTTCAGAATCTCGGATAAGGTCGGGACCAAAAAGTTGTCGGTCTCCAACACCATCCCACGTCAGTGGTGTTCTGCACCTCCTTCCGTATAAAGCTTCGAAAGGGGCCATCTTTAGACTAGTCTGGTAACTGTTGTTGTACGAGAATTCTGCGTAAGGCAAGTTATCATCCCAACTAGATCCATAATCTAGCGCACAAGCTCTCAACATGTCTTCCAGAATCTGGTTGACTCTCTCAGTCTGTCCATCTGTCTGCGGATGAAAAGCTGTACTAAACTCTAGCCTTGTACCCAAAGTTTCATGTAACTGATGCCAAAACTTTGAGGTAAATTGTGTTCCTCTATCTGACACGATACTCCTCGGAACTCCATGCAGACATACGATCCTGGTCATATATATCTTGGCTAGCTTAGCACTGGTATAGGTGGTTTTCACTGGAATGAAATGAGCTACCTTGGTCAAGCGATCTACCACTACCCAGATGGAATCATAACCTGAACGGGTCTTGGGCAATCCTGTGATGAAATCCATACCAAGCTTTTCCCATTTCCACTCGGGTATCGGCAAAGGTTGGAGTAACCCTGCTGGTTTCTGATGTTCTGCCTTTACTCGCTGACAAACATCACATATCGCAACATGCTCTGCAATATCTTTCTTCATACCTGTCCACCAATAACTTTCCTTTAAATCCAGATACATCTTGGTGTTGCCTGGGTGTATCGAGTAAGGTGAATCGTGGGCTTCCTGAAGTATCAACTTCCTGAGCTCTGGTTCATTGGGCACATAGATTCGGTTCTCAAACCACAAAGTTCCGTGTTCATCCTCACGAAAACCTTTAGCTTTACCATCTTCCATTCTCTGTTTAATTTCAGCTATCTCCTTGTCCGATTTCTGGGCTTCTCGAATTCTTTCGGTCAAGGTGGACTGAATTTCCAGTGTAGCAACATATCCTCTTGGAACTATCTCTAGCTTGAGCTCTCTGAGATCATCGACTAACTCTTGAGGTAATCCTCCAGCTGTGAGTGTGTTCACATAAGTTTTCCGACTCAAGGCATCGGCTACAACATTAGCCTTACCTGGATGGTAGTGTAATCTCATGTCATAGTCCTTGATTAACTCTAACCATCTCCTCTGTCTGAGGTTCAACTCTTTCTGCGTGAAGATATACTTCAGACTCTTATGGTCGGTGTAAACATCACAACTATTTCCGATAAGGAAATGTCTCCAGGTCTTGAGTGCGTGCACTACGGCTGCTAGTTCCAAATCATGCGTGGCATAATTTAACTCATGAGGTCGTAGTTGTCTGGAAGCATAGGCTACAACTTTTCCATCCTGCATAAGTACTCCTCCAAGTCCTTGACGTGAGGCATCACAGTAAACTTGGAAATCCTTCCAATTATCGGGCAAGATCAATACTGGGGCTGTGACCAAACGTTCCTTCAACTCCTGGAAACTGGCTTCACATTCCACAGTCCAAACATACTTGGATTCTTTCTTCAACAACTCTGTCATGGGCTTGGCAACCTTGGAGAAATTCTCAATGAACCTCCGGTAATATCCAGCAAGTCCGAGGAAACTGCGGATCTCCTTAACTGAAGGTGGGTGACTTCCACTTGGTGACGGCTTCAACCTTAGCGGGGTCTACTGCTATTCCATCTCCGGAAATAACATGTCCAAGGAATCCGACTTCCGTCAGCCAAAATTCACATTTACTGAACTTGGCATATAACTGATGCTCTCTTAGCTTTTCCAGAACTAAACGCAAATGTTCCTTATGCTCTTCCTCATTCTTGGAGAATATCAGAATGTCATCGATGAACACCACAACAAACTTGTCTAGGTATTCCATGAATACTTTGTTCATCAAATTCATGAAGTAGGCAGGAGCATTAGTCAATCCAAAAGACATGACCGTATACTCATACAAGCCATACCTCGTGGTGAAAGCTGTTTTGGGTATATCCTGTTCACGAATTTTCAACTGGTGATACCCTGATCGAAGATCGATCTTGGAGAATACTTTGGCTCCTACGAGCTGATCAAACAAATCATTAATCATCGGTAGAGGGTACTTGTTCTTGATAGTCACCTCGTTCAAGGCACGATAGTCCACTACCATTCTCAAAGATTTATCCTTCTTCTCCACCAAAAGTACTGGGGCTCCCCAAGGTGAAGAACTTGGGCGAATATACCCCTTGTCCAATAACTCCTTGATTTGCTTCTTGATTTCCAACAGATCATTTGCGGGCATCCGATAGGGTCTCTTGGAAATTGGGGCTGTCCCTGGCTGTAGCTCTATTAAGAACTCAATCTCCCTATCTGGTGGCATTCCTGGTAATTCTTCCGGAAATACATCTGGAAATTCTTTTACCACAGGTACTTCCTCCTGAACAACTCCTGTGAGAGAATTTAACCGAGCACTCATACGTGTGCGTCGGGATACATACTTAATCCTCTTGTTCTCCGGGGTGGTGAGTGAAACAGACTTGCTAGGGCAATCAAGATTTCCTTCATACTTGGTCATCCAATCCATGCCTAGGATTACATCCAATCCTTGTGACTCTAAGACGATGAGGTCGGTGGGAAAAACATGGTTCCCTATATTGAGTTTCAAGGCATGGCATCGTATCCCTGCCATCATCATACCTCCTGGAGAACTAACCTTAATGGGCTGACTAAGGGTTTTGGTGGGCATAACCATACTTATCCACAACTACCCTTGATATGAATGAATGAGTTGCACCAGAATCAAAATGTACTGTAACAGGACGTGAATGCAATAAAAACTTACCAACCACAGTCTCGGGCTGATCATAGACTTCTTCCACATCGATGTGATTCACTTGAGCACGGGGAAACGGATTGGGCTTCTTGGCTGCGGAGTTGCCGTTGTTAGTGCCGTTTCCATTGCCTTGCTTACTCTGGGGACACTCAGTAGCATAGTGCCCTGTCTTCTGGCACTTGAAACAGGTAATGTGACTCAGATCCTTCTGAGCAGGAACTTGACGGTGCTGGTTGTTGTTCCCATTCCCATTGTCACTCTTGAAGTTACCATGGTTGAGACGGTTGTTCCCATTTCCTCCATGATGGTGACTTCCATGGTTGTGCACAGCATGAGTGTGCTTTCCAAACTTACGGTTTCCTGATCCGGTATTCCCGGAGTACGGGGAGTAACGAGGCTTCTGATGAGCTCCAGAGTTGAACTTCCCCTGAGTGTACTTCCGCTTGCGGTTCTCAATCTGCTGCTGTTTACCTTCCAGAATAAGTGCCTTATCCACCAGCTCTTGGTAGTTGTTGAAATTAGCCACTACCAGCTGTATGCTCAACTCATCATTGAGTCCTTCCAGAAACTTTTCTTGCTTGGCCGCATCATCGGCCACATCTCCTGGGGCATAACGTGACAATGTGTTGAAGTCGTCCACATATTGGGCCACGGAACGATTACCCTGGCGCAAGTTGCGAAACTCACGCTTCTTCAGACTCATGGCTCCAGCTGAAACATGAGCTGTGCGGAAAGCAAGCTTGAATTGCTCCCAAGTCATATCTGCAATAGGATAAGTGGTGGTGTAATTCTCCCACCATGATGCTGCTGGTCCTTCCAGTTGATGTGCGGCAAATCGCACTTTCTCAGCGTCAGTGCATCCAGCGGTGACAAGTTCTCTCTCCATCTTGCGGAGCCAGTCATCTGCCACAATGGGCTCAGTGCTGCTGGAGAAAGTTGGAGGGTTCAACCTCAGAAAACGGGTGAGATTGTCAGTCTGGGGTGGATGGTGGTTGTTGTTGTTGTTCTGGTTGTTGGTCTGATTCTGAATCAATAGTTGCATCAGTGCATTCTGCTGCTGAAGGAGTTGAGTGAGTTCTGGCGGAAAAGTGAAATCGGTCTCACGTCGTGGAGGCATCTTGCTGTTTTCAGAGGGATGAGAATTAGAATAGAACAAGGGTCTAGAAGAAATTCACTACCCATATGCAATGCAACAAACATATCACACCAAACACTCATTCATTTATTCAATCAATGTCAAACATCGGGAATACAAATCTCAAACAACTAAGCATCGACCTACGCTTTAATGACGAAAATAAAAGATACATGGAGGGCATAACTAATGTTTTTCCTCAGAAGTGCATAGTCGTAGGTCCTCCGGTGGTGCTTTCCTCATAGTCTTCATCGTCGCTGATGAAGGGTGCCATGTCTCCTTCGGGGTGAAGGTTTTCCCCATGTCTAGCTGCTCCTCCAGAGTGGCGATGCGTGCATTCTGCTCATCAATCCTCTCTAGGAAGTCCTTCACTTCATGCTCGTGTTCATAGTTGGCCTCTCGCAGATCAGCTTCAAGGTCCAGCTCACGGTTCATCAGATTCTTGATAGTCTTCGTGTCAGCACGAACTCGAAGCTCCAGAGTCTTGATGTGAGTCTCCAGGGTCTGGATATAGGAGATAGTGGTGTCTGCAATGGGATTGGTGATGATGTTGCCATGGGCATCTCTGCGGCAAACCATGCTGAGTCCTGGTGAAATGGTTCCACCTCTGTATTCCTCCTGAATACGTCCAAGGGCACGATGAATGGCCATGTCTCTCCCAAGTATCCAACTGGGTGCCACGAACTTGAGATCTATGGGTTCCTTCCGATTCCCAAAGGTCTTCCCTGGAATATGCACCTCGATCCTGTAGCGTCCATCTTGGGGAAATGACATGATAGGAATCCCGGTGATGCTCGGCAAAGCAATCCTTACATCCTTGACGATCCTCATCAGCTCCTTACCAAAGGGCATCGTTGCGTCAGGCTGGCAAAACTCCGTGATCAACACTGGGATGAAGGTGGCCATCTATAAATTTTGAAATAATCGGAGAGGAGTCAGAAACGAATAGATGAGAGTATAAGATATTTAAAGACAAAGAGAAACAATCCTAAGGCTTTCCAATCCTAGAGGTTACGTCCTACGGTCAGCGTGTGCTCTGATACCATTTCTATAGCGACCCGACCTGAAAGGCCAAGTCTCCGGTGTTTTCCGTACCATCCCAAGATCATGCTGGTACACACACGGTACATCAATGTATATATCAAAGGGAAATCACACAGCATAATATTAATCGCAATCTCATATAGAGTCCTTTATTTCAATAAAAATTACAATAAAGTGGCTAAAGGCCAACTCATGAGAATATCTAAATCTTGCGGAAGCGTCGAAGGTAGATGAGTCCATCTGACTCCAAGGGCATCTCACTGAGCATAGAACGCGTCCTCACTCCTGGTCGGAAAAATACTCTGCAACATGATACGTTGCAGCCGTGTAGGTCAGCATATGGAATATGCCGGCAAAGTCACAAGAGAGGGGTGAAAATAATCAGCTAGTCTATATGCTTATATGGCAGGTGGTGGTGTAAGTTTTGCGTAAAGCCAAGTTTTTCCTACATCGAAGGGGGTTAAGCAAAATATTACTAAGTTGGTTGATTAATGAGATGGTTCCACCAACCAATTCTCATACCCAAAATTATTAAATACCCACATCATCATATTATTTGTGTTGAGAGTTCCGGAAGTTCCAATTCCTTTGGCTCAAGTCGTCCATGACCGTGGACACGGCTAATCGATTAGGTTTGAAAATACTCTGCAGAGTTTTGCACACATTCCCCACAAGATTTGGTCGCCTCCGTTTGATTTCTCGCACTTCCAGGTGTTTGAGAAACGGATGACCAAAACATGGTCTTCCAAAGGGTTTCCCTGCGACTCTGACGGTGCCCATCCTTTCCTACCGTTCTTCTACCTCTCGTAGCACCGCCTGTCCAGAGTCACCACGATATCCAACCAAGCCAGAGCCCATAATGACTTGTGGCTGTGCAGGTAAGCCTTGGGTCTTGAAGCACCCATCCATCCC
The DNA here is from genome assembly GCA_022496015.1 of Hordeum marinum. Classification (NCBI taxonomy): domain Eukaryota; kingdom Viridiplantae; phylum Streptophyta; class Magnoliopsida; order Poales; family Poaceae; genus Hordeum; species Hordeum marinum. The sequence continues at coordinate 783,124 of JAAAWK010000401.1, read as the reverse complement.
TTTGTGCCTGGGTGGACCTTTCCGCGTGAATACTGGCCATCTCCAGCATCACCTAGGCTAACCACTGGTTTCTCCAGGGCGCCGTTGAACCATCATCCACCCAGAGGTATGTTGAAAACTTGGAGTATTGAAATCTTGATCATTATGTAGGTCTTGAAATTATTAACTCTCTCAACTCTCATGAATCACACAACCAACCCCGTCTACTAATAGCATAGCAAAAGGTAAAACAACGTTTCCCGGGGCCAATGTTGTCAAAGGGGGTTGAGAGAGGTATCTACCACATGATACTACTACAATGTAACCAAGTTTCCAACTAACCTATCTTGCATGCAACTGGGGAGATGGTAGAACTAATGCATATAAAACATGGGTAAAACATGATCAAAGTGACTTGCCTGATTGATGATCTTCGTATGTGAGTGACTCTAAGTAACAAGCTTCGCACTTCGGATAATCTACGAAACAAACAATGCACTCAAATAAGCATACAACCAAAATAAGTACTCATAACATTCAGCAAAGAAGTACTAAACAAACAAGGCAAACAATGCACAAAAGTCTCTAGCAAGAAAAACACACAAAGTTTTGTTTTCCAAAAGGTGAGGGATGAAAACACTACTGACATAATAAAACTATTTTGAAATGACAAGACAATTGTTGTCAGCAGATAAACAATAGCATATTTTATTAATAAACAGAATATAATCAATTTAAGTTTGTTGGGAAAACTTTAGTAGGGTTTATACAAGTTTGTGATAAACACTATATGAATCAACTATAGTTATATTAACAAAAAAGAATGAAAACTAAACTTATTATTTTGTTAACAAAACATGTTCTTACAGAAAATAACTTACAAATAAATTTGTCTTAGAAAACAGAATTAATTATACAAAACTTATTTGAAAACAAAACTATTACTAGTTAGTTGTTTTAATCAAATTATGCCTATTTGAAAAGAAGTTGTGATTCCTATGTTAAATGAAATTAAACTAGGCAAATTTATATTTTTATTAACAGTAAGTGAAAACACTAAATGTTTACTAACAGAACCTAATAAACAAATAAAACCAAATTCTAAATCAAACTAATCAAAATTAAGTTTATAAAACTATATTATAATAATAAGCAGATTCTGTTTATAGCTAAAACACTATTAAAAATCATCCTAAAAATCCTCAAACTAAACATGGAGATAGTCCTAACCAATATCTAACAGTGACAAAAAGAATCATATCAAAATCTATTTTCAAACTCTAGTTATTCAGATTTGAAGATTTTGAGCAAATTTGATTAAATTCAAATTTTATAGTTCAAATTTGAAATTTAAAAGTACAGGGTGAAACTACATGAAAAATGTGAGCTATTGCAAAAAGAATCAACTCAAAACACTAAACTGATTAAAAGATATAGCTAAAACAAATTTGGAATACATTCTGTTTTCTGAAAAACAAAACTGAAAAAAAAACTAACGAACGGTCGACTAGGGTGACGTGGCGACCTGTGAGTGGCTGAGGTGGGTGTCCGAGCGGTGCTTCGGGCGGTCAACCGATCCTAAACAGAAAACGGTTCGGGAATAAGTGACTTCTAATCTGAGCCGTTGGGTTTGGATCGGAGGGAGGGAAATGCTCACGGTGTAAAGGTCGCCGGCGTGGGGAAACTCCGGCGAGTCCGGAAGTGGTGAACACGACGGCGAGGCGTTCCGGTGGTCGGGGAGGACGAGGAAGTGGTCCGGGCGACGGCGACAGTTCTCCGGAGTCGATTGGTGGCGACAGCGAGGCGAATGGTGGTCGGGGGTGGTGGCTACGGTCGACGGCGACTTCCGGTGGTGGTGGAACTCCGACGAGCAATCGACGGCGTCTCGGTGAGAGAGAGAAGGGGGCTCGGGGGGGAAATGGATGCGGGGCAGTGGGGCTCTTATATAGGCGCTCGGGGGGTGCGGGAGGAGAGAGGGGAGAGATCCGGTGAGGGGGGGGAGCGACTGGCGTCGGGTCCGGCGCGCGCGGGGGAGGGAGAAGACGACGACCGAGCGAGGGAAACGGTCGGATGAGTGGGGTCCAGCGTCAGAGAGAAAAAAGGGCGTCCGTTGCGCGCGGTCGGCCGGCTCGTAGTTATTGCGCGAATAAAACCTGTGGGCCGGCCCATTTAATACCGGAAACGGTTACCGTTACTGTTTAATAATGTCCAGAGACATTCAAAAACTTTTAAAGCATTCAAATCGTCTCTAAATATAGGGGTATTATATATCAAAATTAACAGAATAATAAATGCTATTTAATGAACATTTCTATTCTGTCATTTGAACACTTTGAAAAAAATATTATTTTCAGAAATTGCCTAATTGTTTTTAGATCCTTTTTTGCAAATATTTTCAAAATAACCCCTGGTTATTTTGTTCAAATAATTCACCAATTAGACCCTGGTGTGGAGTGTCATGTTACTCCTCTCTTATTTTGAACCTTTAACCAAAATTTCAAATAGGGAAAGCAACATAGGGAAAAGTAGAAAGGACTTTCAGAAAAATCAGAAATGGCATTTCAACTAACACATAAAATCAAGCAATGGTGATGATAGATGCATAGCTATATTCATAACATTCCAAAATGGAATTTTGGGATGTTACATGACCCCCAAAATTTACCATAGCCCCTTGTAGGTACCTTGCACCCCCAGTAAAATTGTGAGGGCCATTTTCTCAAAGGTTGATGTGGTAAAAACCCTTGTTTATCCTCCTGGACAACCAGATTCCACCTCTCCCAGCAACTCCTCTCTAGTCTATTGAATCTCCAGGGCATCGAAGGCCACCTAGACAATCTTTATCCCCCCTAGATGCCCTGGATGCAAGAGGACACACCAAAGGGCCGCGGACAACGCCATGGCATGTAGAGCTCGCGCTCTGGAGCATGCTACAGTGCATCCATGCACTGTAGCTTACCCAATCAGAGGCACCCGACAGCCTTGGGCGCTGGGGTCGTGTCCCCCGAGGTCTCCCCGACGTCGTCAGCACGCCGAATGGTCGGGCCCCTCCTCCCTCGCCCTCTTTTGCCCCCTGTGGGGCTCGCCCGAAGGCCGCCATGGACCCGGACCACGGTGGTGCGAGCTCGGCTATATAAAGACCTCCCAAGTGCCCCTGTGATGGCCTTGGCCCTCCCTGTGTCCTATCTTCCTCCCCCCTCGTCGCTGTTCCACTCCGGGGTGTCGTGCACCCAAGGCCAGTGGTGGCCGGAGGTCCCTTCCATGGCCCTCCACGTCGGTGCCGCTGTGGCCCTCCCCTGTAGGCGCGCAACCCAGGGATGGGTGCGGTAGGGCCTCCTGAACTCGGAGGCATGCCAAGCCTCACTGCAGGTGGCCGGTGGAAGGAGCGCCGGCGCGCTCTTGTCTTCCCCTGCCCTACTCCGTTCGAGCGGGAGGTGGGGGAAGAACCTGGCAAGCAGGCCCATTGTAAGTGACCAGGAGGCCGGGCCCCGCTGTTGAGTGGAGGCGCCCCCTCCGGTTTCCACCTCCATGGCAAGGGAGGCATACTACCCAAGTGCGTCTACGACGTAGCCCGTCCCTCCCGCCAGGCCAGGCCACTAGGCCGGCCCACTCACTATTCAGCGCCCTGCGCGCAAGATAGCCTTGGGTATAATCCTTTTTCTCAGTTTTATTTACTTTATGAGATCTTGTTTAATTCATATTTTAACCATATGACATCCAATTTTAGTTATTCAAATTTCTATGGATTCCTAAAATCTTGAACTATCCAAATATGTGCAGTGCACATTTTTCCTGCAAACTTTTGTGTAGGATTGAAATTCAAATTTGAATTTGAACTTTGAATGCCCCACTTGTAAAAATCACTAGAGCATCCATTATAGCTCAAATTGGAGTAGTTCAAAATCCTAGGTGTATATAAGTTCATGTACTAAGTGGTGAGCATTTTTACTCACACTTATTCTGCTACGTCAAATATTGGGCAATTTCTTCATATTTATCCACTTTGCAAATCCATAGGAAAATCATGCCAACTCCAAATCCAGTACAACAACTTCCCACATGTTTCTAAAAATCATGCCCTATTTGGTGGGTCCAGCCACTATTTTTTATAAAAATATTTTCTGTTGTCATCTTATAGGATTATCATTTCCATCATTCCCACCATTCGAAACTCCCCCTTGACCAACATCGACAAAACCTCCTTGGTTATTTTTCTCATGACCAGAGGAGTTCTAGAAAAATAAAACTCCTATTTATAGAGCATTTATTTCCATGCTTGTTGTATTGCTTATTACGGTTGTTTCCAACAATAGTTAACGAAGTAGATGAGATGCTCGGAGTGGACGAGAAGCATATGAGGACCTCGAAGATGTTGTTAAGCCAGGCAAGCAGCCCTTTGACCATGTTAAGAAACTTTTCCATGCATGACATATAGCACATGTTGTTTCGTTGATTTGATCATGATGTGGTATTTCCCCTTGGGCAGGATGCCTCTGATACTTTTACCATTGACACTTGCATCTGGCCTGACCCTACCACCTTATGAGGGTTGTGCGGGTGGGAGTAGTTAGGTTGCTAGTAGATGTTGGGCAAATGGTTCGGGTTTATGCATAGTGATGGAAAGAAAGAAATGATTTCAAAGACTTTTCGAAAACCCCGTCGGGTGCCACTAATGTCGAGGGAGATGATGATGAGATGGGTGACCACTTGAGAAAGAAGTGGTGTGCCGAAACAAGATGAGAATGTGTTTTCAAAAACGGATTTATGTAAGTTGCTACTATTACTCCAACCTTACATGCGCAACCACGATACCCCTTATGGTACGAGGCTTTGTTGATTACCTTGGTGGGTACTGGCAAGGAGCCCGCATTACTAGTGGTGGGAGTGGTGTGCTCACTCTTGATATGGGGTCGTACCGGTATGTACGATCATGCGTTGTCTTCACAAGCACCGGGCACACCGTTGGTCCCCTCATGGATGGTACAATTAGAGCGAGGCTCGTGTGATGTACATCATCAGGGCTGGGTACCAATCGAGTGGACTCTTTGTTTAGTATCGCTAGGGGAAAGGTATTGTTCGGGTGCTTACCTCCGGTATTTTATATATACTGCGAGTCGTGGATGACACGGAAGTTCCCCGAGTCTTGTTGGTAAAGTGTGCAACCTCTGCAGAGTGTAAAACTATTCGAATAGCCGTGTCCACGGTCAAGGACAGTTGGATGACCACTCTTGTGCTACGTCCAAATGTTTTCGGAAGTGTGGTAACAAGGATGATATTTGAGTCGAGTCAGATGACTTGGCATGATGACTGAACATGAGATGTTCAGACGGAACATGAGACAAGTCTGAGGAATTGGTGTGATGGTGGAACATGAGGCATCCAACCCCCTACTTATAATGATGACTGTGACGTGTTCATGATTGATGCATGCTTACTTAAGTCACTTGATCATGTCATTGCACTCAAAACAAGCTTTCTGCAAAACTTACCTATTCGTGCTATATCATGCATTGTTATTGCCTTGTTCCAAACATGGGTTGCTTGCGAGTACATTCAAAGTACTCATTGTCTTGCCACTCGTTATTATATTGTACAGGCATGAAAGATCAGGTTATGATCAAGAGTACCTTGGTGACAGACATGCGAGCTAGGACGCTTCCCAGTCAAAATGCCTGTAGGGTTAAGGAAAATGGCATGGGTTCACGCTATCATTGAAGATTTCCACTGCAAGTTTATTAAGACTAGGCCTTAAGGGCCATATTTGAGTAAAATGGTATGTAATGGATGTAAGACTCTTGTCATTTAGTTTCTGTGTGTTCAGTGAGCATTGATCTCTAGGATCACTGTGCATGTACGTTCGGTGATTACGACATATGAGTCGGGGTCCCGACAGAGCTGGTATCAGAGCCATCCTGACTATAGGAAGCCCTTAGTTAGCATGGATGTTAGTTAGGACAAAATTGTTTTCCCAAACCCTTCAAAACACTTGTAGAGGCTACCATATTTCTTAGCTCTTCTAAGCTTTCAAATAAATTGAAGGATTGTCCCTAGCACTTCCACCATTTTCTTTTTGGCTCTCCTCATCTACTTTTCAAAACTTTGCAAATGGTCGCTACTTCCCTCGTGCCCCTGACCACGGGATTCCATGTAATCCTCATGGGTAACCTAGAAGGAAGCCACCTTGCTAGATGACTGTCGACATATCCTGGACCCAAGTTCGCGACCCCATGACAAGGAGCTACCAGCAGAGGATACCTTCTCGAAGGATGAGGATGTCAAGACTTAGATGATGGTGACACCCTCGACATCGCCCCAGGATGATGCCACCATAGACTTAGATGACTAAGGCACAAGACATGTAATGTCAGGATATGCATCGCTAATAGAGCAATCATGTCCTTTTCGTTGTTATATCGGTAACCATCGGTGGATGAGAACCTCGCCATTTGTTCCGCCTCATTGTAGTGAGCAGGAAAACGGTTCTCATCATCCTCCATTCTTGGTGCCGATGATATCATCAACGTGACCGACAGGATACAACTCTACCATGCCTTGTTAATGCCATTACATAAAACATTGGCTACCTGGAATGCTCGACATCTCGGAAGACAAGAGGCGTTGTCACAAAAACAAGAACACCGAAAGACCATGTCTACAACGGCTATGAAGAATCACCTTCATCGTCAACACACCAGAGAGGAAGTCGTCAAGGAATCCTCAGGCGCAACTAGGATCATTTCGACGAACAACAACCAGAGACATAGCGACACATGAAGAAGACCCAGAAGACTAAGCGGACTCCCCTCCAAGACAAGAAGCAAGCACGACTACTGAGTCCGAGAACCCCTAGGGTAGGATAAGTCGTGTGTCCCCCATGCGAAGCCAAGTCCGTATGATGGTTCGAATGAAACCATGATGTGTGTTGATTGTTTTTCCTGTTTGTGTTTTGGTGTGAGTCACACTTCTGCCCTAGGCAACAAGTGCGCGACTATATCACCTATCATACCTTGATGTTTGTGTTCGACCTTTTTCGGCACTTGCTTGATTGCAGTTGTACTATACCACCCCCTAAGGCGCCCTCCTCTATGCTACTTTCACTCTTCCCCCTCTCGTCAACTGAAGACCAGCAAGACAGGATGCACCAAGGATCTACCTCGACAAGCTACCGACACTGAGGACTTTGACTACAACGTACTCAACAAAACGCAACCCCGTAGGGATTATGCTTTTCCCTTAAGACTGGAAAACCTTCCCTTGCCCAGCCTAGACCTCACAAGCTCCCCATCACAAGTCTCTGACTCATGTGTTTAATACATGGATTTGCCAGAGCACCTATTGAGCTTCAATAGCCCCTGCTTTGCACTGGGTTCGTTATGGAGCTAGTGATCATAGTGAATACACATCCTTCATTCTCGCTAGCACTAGAACCTTGATGCCATAGGAAGGATCCTTCTGAGGATATACTAACTATGGACAATGATTTGATTTAGCCATAATAGATGTCTTGAGGAAATAGTTGAGATCCTTTGGTGGATTACGAGGCTTAGTGTTGGAGGACGAACTTGGTAGATCAAGACTTATAGAGTGGCATAACTTACTTGAACCTTGACCAAATTCGATTAGTAGGACAATATGATTACTTCCTGAAACTCTTGATGGACGAATGACTTGACCTTGGCGAGTAATGTAGATAGTCGATTGATGGTGATATGATAGCGACTAGAAGTAACTAGTAGGGAATTCTTACTAGATGTAAACCTTGGATTTAAATAGGTGATTCTAATAGGTGCTCGAGATCAATCAAACCACATGGTTCGGAATAATTTGGATTTAGTCCAATGATCTTGATAATGATACTTTGTTTTTCGGTGGATGATGGTAGAAGGAATCAGATGATGTTAGGGATAATTCAGGGATCTATATAAGCTCGACCTTGGATTGTAGTTGGCCATGAGATTGGAAGTTCTTGATGATAGACCTTGCAATGTTATGTGGATTACATGACCTCAAGGAGATTATGTTGGACACCATCGTTGCTGGATTTGTAGCAGTAATGAATCATGTAATAGTGGATGATATTCGAGGATTGGTTAATTGGATTCGTAGGAAGGAATCAAGATATTGGATTGGTAATGTCTTGATCAAGCTTAGCGGCTTGAAAATTATCCCGAGGATTTTTATATAGGGATATATGTGAGTAAGCTATAGTATTTTAGCGTAGTCCTTCTCTCAAATCGTGGAGATGTGAGTAGCATGTGTAATATTGGAGTTGACTCATATGATATGATACCTTCGAGGATATAGGGTGATTTTGTTTGGAGTAATAGGCAGTACTATTGGCATCTAATAGTTGTGCTCAGAATAAGATGTTAGACGTTCACTCACATCCTAAGCTCCTTGAAACCCCGAAGCTTTACCGGACCATAACGCGGTTAGATAATGACGATAGGCCTTGGAATATAAGTCCTCAGACCATGGTCGATACCCCATCATGACCACCACCCACCCTTTCCATAAGGAAGGTGGCCATGAAGACCTCTATTAGGATGGACCACAAACCCTTGATACTAGTGACCATCCTGGACGAATGCCCGCTCCTCTCAAGTATCCCCACGAGCAATGTGTTTATGTGATACTTCAGGAAATAGGTTGTTGTCCTTAGGGATGACATACTTATTTACCCAATGGGAGGAGGAACAACTTAGTCCAGTTTGGACCAGCCCCAGGAACACTAACTGCCAGGTCTCTCAAGTATAAGGTCTCACCTAGAAGGATTTGAATTACGAGAAGCACCCTCCCTACATGAGAAGACTTTTTTGCCCAAGCAAGATGAAGAACCACTACGATTGCGGAGCCGCGACAACGATGAAGAAGTAGTCAACCACCACTCCTCCACCGACTACATTAGCTAGACTATATCTAGAAGCACTGACGTCCAAGCATGATGAAGCCCTTGCACATCAAGAGGGTAGAAGAACCCCTTGTTATGACTGGCCATCCATCAATCCCTGACTAGGAAGGAACTGAGAAATTGATAACACCTCTCACTCCACCACCTTGGCAGTGTACGATGAGCATGATGTCCCTACTCCCTTCAGATGCCTTGAATAGAATGGGTGACTGTCATGACTTCGTTACCGGGCCCTTATTGGTCCAATCTAGGGTGTAAACCTTGACTCGATCATGGTAAGCCACCTGTCAAAGGTAGTTCACCCCGCTTGCCAAGACTTAGACCTTGGGGACTAGATAGGCTAATCTATACTTTGAACAGTCGGCTTATCTAGAACCCCACTGAAACCTTCCCATATAGTAGAACCCGTTTTTGACACCAAGTCTCTAAGCTCCATCTTAGGGACGAGACTCAGCGCAAACCTTGCCACGGAGAGACAAGTAGACCAAACGCTCAAAGACCCTCCAGAAACGTGCGTCCATGACGATGAAGACAAACGACCAAAGAAGGGTGACGAATCTACCTGGGAAGCTTACTCAAGAAGAAGATCTCGACGAGAAGCCCGCGACGACACACCTCAGCACTCTCAAGGATGGAGGCCACCTATGGCTGAAGTGCCTTGCTTTAAGGAAGATAAGGACTTCCCTATCAAGGAGAAGTTACACCAAGACTTGGCCCTTCTATTCTAAATGCGAGACACCTAGATGTGACTAACCACCGTGAGCAGTCCCAAGACCAGCATACAGACACACCCCTTGGCCAGGTATTCCGACTTTGGGATACATACGCAAGCTAGGCCTTGCCAAGACCTCGTCCACCAAGCCCTTAACCATTAGGCAAGCCTAGTAGGTTGCTGGAGCCCCTTTCACCCTAAGATGAAGTCAACAATGTACTTGAAGACATGTCATCAAGAACTTCAAGACCCAGAAGGACAACCATGTCGGAGCAGAAGCAGCATGTAACATGAAGACTGCCTCACCTCTGAATTTCCACATCTCTTCTACGCTTAGCCTAGGAATCTCGGGGATGAGATTCTTGTAAGGGGGATAGGTCTGTCACACCCTGTGTTTTGCCTCTCTTGACTAAGTTATCATGACTCAAAAATTAGGGCCAATTAAAACTTTTTAGTGCACTTGAATGTTTGAATCGTGTGCTATTTGTTTGCTTGTTTGATTTGCTTGCTAGTGCTCTATAATTCATAAAACTCTCTCCTACTCTCAAAACTCTTTTCCTTGACCTAGAAATCTTGTCTGATGACCATGCCATGTGTATAAGCCATAAAACTATTTTTACAAAATATTATCTTGGCCAAAAAGGTTTTATTCAAATTAGGTTTGAAAACCCCCTGATTTGAGATTTGCACTGCAAGTCCCGAAATTTGGTGGATCCTTTGTACCCAAAAGCTTTATTTGTAACCTAATATATATATAAATTCCCAAAACCACAAAACATTATTTTAAAAGATTATTTCATATTTTATTTAAAGGCTTTTTCTTCAGGCCAGAAATGATCTCTGATAGGGAAAAATTATTTAAATGATTTAAAAACATTTGATAAAATTTAGGGAAACTCAGTGGATATATATTATCCATATATAAGAGTTTCAACACATGGTCATGTTCAAAATACTGGACAAAACCCTTCAAAACCATATCTGTCTATTTCAAGGTTTTCAATATTTCTATAAGAAATATTCTCAATTAAATCCTAGAAAATTCTAGCATGTCACATATGATATATGTGGTCATCTTGCCAAGTTTCATATAAATAACAATTGTTTTGGTTCACCAAAAATCCCAAAACCCTCTCTGTCCAGATCCAATCTTGAGAAACTCTAAATTACCAACTGTCTCCTATTGATCTCAAACCTTGTGGACATGTTTTAAACCTAAAATAATGCAGCCACACCAAATGGTGCATCATGGAGAACAGATTAACTTGTCTAAATCCCCTCAAAACCATTTCTGTTGATTTCAAGAATTTCGTAATATTACATTGCCAAGTTTCCACATTGGGACCCAAACTTTTTGTGCATGTTATAGTGCCTAAAATATGTCACCACATCAAATGGTGTATCTAGGGGAATCGATTTGCATAGCTAGATCTAAGCAAATGCATTTATGCCCATTTTTAGGGTTTACAACATTTGTATTGCCAACATTTGTATTGCCAACTTGTGATCACTCCTATTTTTACCCATAATTTTATCCTGTTAAAACCCACAGCAAGTGGAGGCCTTTTGCTTGCCCAAAACTCCATCAAACTCCTTCTACAACAATTTTGTGATCAATGATTGGAGCACCATATGAGTTCCCCTTGACCCCCAAATTTTACCACAGCCCCTTGTAGGTAACCTGCACCCCTAGTAAAATTTTCAAGGCAATTTCTCAAAGGTTGATGTGGTAAAAAAACCTGTTTACCCCCCTGGACAACCAGATTCCACCTCTTCCAACAACTCCTCTCTAGTCTATTGAATCTCCAGGGCATCCAAGGCAACCTTGACCATCTTTATCCCCCCTAGATGCCCTAGATGCAAGAGGACACACCAAAGGGACGTGGAAAACGCCATGGCATGCAGAGCTCACGATCTAGAGCATGCTACAATGCATCCACGCACTATAGCTCACCCAATCAGAGGAACCCGACAGCCTTGGTCGGCCCCCCGAGGTTGTCAGCACGCCCCTGAGGTCTCCCCGACGTCATCAGCATGCCCAATGGTTAGGCCCCTCCTCCCTCGCCCTCTTTGGTCCCCTATGGCGCTCGCCCAAAGGCCGCCATGGACCCGGACCACGGTGGACGCGAGCTCGGTTGTATAAAGACCTCCCAAGCGCCCCTCTGATGCCCTTGGCCCTCCCTCTGTCCTATCTTCCTCCCCCCTCGTTGCCGTTCCTCCCCGAGGCATCGTGCACCCAAGGCCAATGGCGGCTAGAGGTCCCTTCTGCAGGCGCACAGCCCACAGATGGGTGCGGCAGGGCCTCCCGAACTCGGCGGTGTGCCAAGCCTCGTCGGTGGTGGCCGGTGGAGCTAGCGCCGGCACACTCTTGTCTTCTCCTGCCCTGCTCCATTTGAGCGGGAGGTGGGGGTAGAACCTGGCAGGCCGGGCCCCCCTGTAAGTGACCAGGAGGCTGGGCCCCGTCGTTAAGTGGAGGCTCCCCCTCTGGTATCCGCCTTCGTGGCGCGGGAGGCGTAGTCCCCAAGTGCGTCTTTGACGTCGCCCGTCCCTCCCGCTAGGCCTGGCCACTAGGCCGGCCCACTCACTATTCAGCGCCCTGCGCGCAAGATAGCCTTGGGTATAATCCTTTTTTCTCTCTTTTATTTATTTTATCAGATCTGGTTTAATCCCTAGTTTAATCATACGACCTCCAAATTTAGTGATTCAAATTTCTATAGATTCCTAAAATCTTGAACTATCCAAATATGTGCATTGCACATTTTTCCTGCAAACTTTTGTGTAGCATTAATTCAAACTTGAATTTTAAATTTGAATGCCCCACTTGTAAAAATCACTAGAGCATCCATTATATCTCATATTGGAGTAATTCAAAATCCTAGGTGTATATAAGTTCATGAACTAAGTGGTGAGCATTTGTACTCACACTTATTCTGCTATGTCAAATATTGGGCCATGTCTTCATATTTATCCACTTTGCAAATCCATAGGAAAATCATGCCAACTCCAAATCCAGTAGAACAACTTCACACAGGTTTCTAAAAATAATGCCCTATTTGTTGGGTCCATCCACTCTTTTTTATAAAAATATTTTCTGTTGATTTTTTATCGGATCATCATTTCCATCATTCCCACCATTCGAAACTCCACCTTGACCCACATCCACCAAAACCTCCTTGGTTATTTTTCTCATGACCAGAGGAGTTCTAGAAAAATAAAACTCCTATTTATAGAGCAGTTTATTTCCCTGCTTGTTGTGTTGCTTATTAGGTTGTTTCCGATGATAGTTGACGAAGTAGATGAGATGCTCGGAGTGGACGAGAAGCGTATGAAGAGCTAGAAGACGTTGCTAAGCCAGGCAAGCAACCCTTTAACCATGTTAAGAAACTTTTCCATGCATGACATATAGCACTTGTTTTTCGTTCATTTGATCATGATGTGGTATTTCCTCTTCGGTGGGATGCCTCCGATACTTTTACCATTCACACTTGCATCGGGCATGACCCTACCACCTTATGAGGGTTGTGACGGTGGGAGTAGTTAGGTTGCTAGTAGATTCTACAAAAATGGTTCGGGTTTATGCATGTTGATGGAAAGAAAGAAATGATTTCAAAGACTTTTCGAAAACCCCGTCGGGTGGCACTAATGCCCGAGGGAGATGATGATGAGATGGGTGACCACTTGAGAAAGAAGTGGTGTGCCGGAACAAGATGAGAATGTGTTTTCAAAAATGGATTGGTGTAAGTTGCGACCGTTACTCCAACCTTACATGCGCAACCACGATAACCTTTATGGGACGGGGCATTGTTGATTACCTTGGCGGGTACTGGCAAGGAGCCTGCATTACTAGTGGTGGGAGTGGCATGGTCACTCTCGATACGGGATCGTACCGGTATGTACGATCACACATTGTCTTCATAGGCACCGGGCACACCTTTGGTCCCCTCATAGACACGGGATCGTACCGGTATGTATGACTAGAGAGAGGCTCGTGTGACATACATCGTGAGGGCTGGGTACCAATCGAGTGGACTCTTTGTGTAGTATTGCTAGAGGAAAGCCATTGTTCAGGTGATTACCTCGGGTATGTTATATATACCGCGAGTCGTGGGTGACATGAAAGTTCCCCGAGTCTTGTGGGTAAAGTGTGCAACCTCTGAAGAGTGTAAAACTATTTGAATAGCCATGTCGACGGTCAAGGACAGTTGGATGACCGCTCTTGTGCTACGTCCAGATGTTTTCGCAAATGTGGTAACAAGGATGATATTTGAGTCGAATCAGATGACTTGGCATGATGACTGAACATGATATGTTCAGACGGAACATGAGACAAGTCTGACGACTTGGTGTGATGGTGGAACATGAGGCGTCCAACCCCCTGCTTATGATGACGACTATGACGTGTTCTTATGAACACCTATTCATGATTGATGCATGCTTACTTAAGTCACTTGATCATGTCATTGCACTCAAAACAAGCTTTCTGCAAAACTTACCTATTAGTGCTATATCATGCATTGTTATTGCCTTGTTCCAAACATGGGTTGCTTGCGAGTACATTCAAAGTACTCATTGGCTTACCACTGGTTATTTTATTGGCCAGGCATGAAAGATCAGGTTATGATGAAGATTACCTTGGTGACGGACGTGCGAGCTAGGACGCTTCCCAGTCAAAATGCCTATAGGGTTAAGGCAGATGGCATGGGTTCATGCTATCATTGAAGATTTCCGCTGCAAGTTTATGAAGACTAGGCCTTAATGGCCATATTCGAGTAAAACAGTATGTAATGGATGTAAGACTCTTGTTATTCAGTTTCTTTGTATTCAGTGAGCATTGATCTCTGGGATCACTGTGTCGGTACGTTCGGTGATCACGACCTATGAGTCAGGGTCCCCACAACCACTAGAGGAGAGACAAGATACATCTCATCAAAATATCGAACGAATGCCAAATTCACATGATTACTTATAACAAGACTTATCCCATGTCCTTAGGAACAAACGTAAATACTCACAAACCATGCTCATATTCATAATCAGTGTATTAATTATCATAAAGCATCTCAGCATATGATCTTCCGCCAAGTAATCCAATTAGCATCAACTACAAGGAGTAATCAACACTGCTAGCAACCCACAGGTACCAATCTGAGGTTTGAGACAAAGGTTGGATACAAGAGATGAACCAGGGTTTGGAGAGGAGATGGTGCTGATGAAGATGTTGATGGAGATTGACCCCCTCTCGATAAGAGGATCATTTTCGCCAATGATGGCTTCGATTTCCCCCTGCAAGAGGGAAGTTACCCTAGTAGAAGATGGGCTTCGGGGACCTGCCAGGTGGGTCACAAGCCACCTAGATGGGCCCCCTCAGGTATTTGTCTTGCCCAATATTTTTTATATATTCCAAAAATAATTCTCCATAACTTTTCAAGACTTTTGGAGGTTTGCAGAATTCCCGCTGTCGACATTCTCCCTCTTCATGTAAACCTTGTAAAATAAGAGAGAAAAGGCTTAAGTATTGTACCATAATGTGTAATAACAACCCATAATGCAATAAAAATCAATATAAAATCATGATGCAAAATGGACGTATCAAAGCGCAGCCAAGGCAGCACCCCACAGGAGGGAGACCAACCTGCATCTTCGATGCCACAAACAACCGCGACACCGCCGACTGCCGAGAGCTGAGGCTAGTCCGCGCCGAACACTTTGGCCGACACCCCGGTCGCACCGAACGTGTCTTTAGGCATGGCGGAGGTCGCGGTGGAAGCGGCTTGGACAATAGGGACCAGCACCAGGGGTGGCGCGACCAACCTCGGGAGGACCGCTGGCACGACCAGCCTCAGGAGGACCGCTGGCGTGGTCAAGCTTGGGAGGACCGCTGGCGCGATGACCTGCCGAAGGGGTCACGATGCGGTCATCCTCGTGAGTTACGCCCTTGTGAGGCCGTCCTACCACCACTAAAACCTCCACCCAGAAGGAAGGAAGAGGACAGGCAGAATGATGGGGTTGGGGGCTTCCAAGAGATCAGGTCGTGGCCTGTATCCTGGGTGGTTCTCACGACCCAGCCTCCAACCGTATCTTCAAGCAGTTCGTGCAGGAAGTGAATGCTGCCTCCCAAAGCCCGAGGCCATGGGCCCCCTCAAGTGGTCCCAGACTGCCATCACCTTCGACTCGAGGGGTCAGCTCAGGTGCTCAGCCATGGCTGGCAAGCTCCCCATGTTGTGCACTCCGACCATCAACAACGTTCTCGTCACCAAGACCCTCATCGACAGTGGAGCTGGGCTCAATGTCCTCTGCATCGAGACTTTTGAGACACTCAAAGTACCATACAACCAACTTATGCCAACCAAGACCTTCTCAGGAGGCACTGATGGTTCTACAGTTCCCATCGGGCAAGTACGCATGCTCGTGACTTTCAAGGGCGAAGAAGCATCTCACCCTTACGGGGCGCTAGGGGGTTGGAACTTCCAAGGGCTGTGTCTCACGCTCTACATTCGGGAACGGGGCCATCCCTCACGTTGCATAGGTCAGGCTTGAGGGCTTCCACCAAGGAGGCCCCCAGCTTGTCTGGTGAGACAATGAAGGTGTAAGGGCACAACCTCGAGGCGCGTCCCAATGTGTGACTGCCAGAACCAGGGGATCGGTGCAAGGCGCCAAGCTTGCAAGAGTCACTCATCAAGGCGATCAAGGAACTTTAGGAGGCATAGGCCGGGCAAGAAAGGGACTGCCTTGCACCACCAATAGTAGCTGCCATCATCGGCCCGGTTGACCAGCCGCACGCCTGCTTCAACGCTCTCGCTATCAATGACGCCTTGTCGCAGGGCCGCTTCTGGATGACACGCGCCGACCATGGGTGGGCCTATCCAAACAAGTACGTCTGCATGCCCTTCGGCTTGGCGAACACCGGAGTCACGTTCCAGCATCTCGCCCGGGCCATGCTCGCGGCTTGCCTGCCGAGACGTGATGAGGAGTTGAAGGAGATGCCCGGATCGAGCATGGGTCCCAGGCTCCAAGAGACGACGGCGCCATGAGGCTCGCGCTCGTGGAGGTACAGGATCAGGCTACAACGGCAGCTTCGGCTCTTTAGTGGCATGGCCGCCAGGTGACTTTTTGTTCATCTGTGCCAGGTAACTTTTTGGCTTGTCTCGTTTAAGGGCGCCCGCTAGGCCGTGTCCTCCCCAGTTGATCAGGGCATACCCCGACGGCCACCATATTTCCCATATTTCAGCAGTTTTTGATCTATGCAACCTGTTTCCTAAAGTTTCCCACTTTGCCTACTCGGCTTTCTACCGGCGAGAATGTGATCACTCCCGAGCAGGCCAAGCTGGGGCTGCCATAGCAGGAGGACTGGGAACGGTGTCTGTGCTTGGGTCCTTCCCTGCAGCATTGAAAAATCCAGTGAATGAGCTCTGTTTGGCGCGCCGTCCCCATTCACTTCATCTCTTGGGGTCACTAGTGCTTGGCCCTCCCAAAGGCCCTAGGGAGGACGTTTGGTGCAGGCTGCAATGAAGATTCCAAGACCTTGGGTAGTGCCATCTACAAGAAGACCCGGGCGCTACCCGCCTTGATGTGGGGACCTCGCGAGGCCAAAGTGCCCTCGTGATCTCCCAGATACACCTTCTAGTTCTACCGTGCCAGCCACGCATACAAACTCAATGGGTTGTACACGCCCGGAGCCCCCCGAGGACGCGGAGGGGTTCTCTCCCACGCAATGTGGTAGCTACAACCCAGTGCTGATGGAGAAGTAAGCACTACCCATCAATGTCTATGCCCATGCAACATGGATGCCCTACGCTCAGTGCTAGGGGAAGACGAAGACTAGCCTAGGTGCCGGACGCGGCGTTTGCTTTCTTCTTTTTGTGTTCAAATTGCCGCTTTTTGGAATGATGTTGAAGAGGTTGGAGTTCAATATTTAAAGGAAAAAGGGGTGGGGACTTTTCTCACATTGAATTCTCTTTTACCAATCTTGAGTTCTCTTTCTTCTAGATTGGTGTTTGCCAAGAGGACGCACGTTATGGACCTCTCTGGGCCACCCTGGACCTGGATAGGGAGGCCCTGTCTGTGATAGCCTGGCTTATTAGGGATGATAGACTACTCATGTCAATAAGGAATTCTTTCTTTTTCGGGAGCCTTTTCAAATAGAACTCGCAGGTTAAGCGTGCTTGGCTTGGAGTAGTTCTAGGATGGGTGACCGACCGGGAAGTTGGTCCCGGATGTGCATGAGTGAGGACAAAGTGCGCAAAAAAGACTAGTATTGATCTGTGAGGCCAGTCTAGATCCCGCTAAGAGAAACGACCACCGGCAGGTGTGTACGAGGCATTACAAGTTGGTATCAGAGCCCAACCCTTGCGGTTACACGGATGTTTGCTAACAGGTGCGCGGTCATGTTGTTCACGAAGTTGGTGACCCGTCGTGGCATATGGAATGACACATGTATCGGACTGGAAGAACATATGTTTGTTCCAAGACGGAACGTTCCTGTGACCCGACGAGGACGTCGGTTCCTCTGAGTGGTGGTGTATGTGATAGCCTGGCTTATCAGGGATGATAGGCTACTCATATCAATAAGGAATTCTTTCTTTTTCGGGAGCCTTTTCAAACAGAACTCTCAAGTTAAGCGTGCTTGGCTTGGAGTAGTTCTAGGATGCGTGACCGACAGGGAAGTTGGTCCCGGGTGCGCATGAGTGAGGACAAAGTGCGCAGAAAAGACTAGTATTGATCTGTGAGGCCAGTCTAGATCCCACCAAGTGTAACGACCACCGACGGGTGTGTCCGGGGCGTTACACTGTCACCTCAGGGACTTGCGTCTTTTTGCGGCCGACCCCCGCTTGTGGGCTCCGACCGCAGCGCGCAGGACCTGGCGGGGCGGAATGGGCGCATCTCAAGTGTGAAAGGGGGCTCCTAAGCATCACGCCTTAGGAGCCTTACCGGTCATATAGCCACTCGGCACCCTCGATGCCGTCCTTGGTGAATCGGTCGACATCAAGGGTATCAGGGCCTCACCTCATGGTTGCATTCTTGGTGATCCGGTCGTATACCATGGTGGTAGGCAAATGTGCGGGACTGGGACTTGTCGACGTAGAGCTGCTTGAGCGTCAAAGGGGGCTCCTAAGCATCACTCCTTAGGAGCCTTACCAGTCAAATAGCCACTCGGAACCCTCGATGCCGTCCTTGGTGAGCCGATCGGCATCGAGGGTATCGAGGCCTCACAACGTGGTTGCGACCTTGGCTAGTCATAAACTAAGGTGGTAGGGAAATGCACGGGACTAGGACCTGCAAATGCAGAGCGCAGAAAGGGCCCCCAACGCGCTCCATTCGTAAGCAAGGGAGAAGCGCCCCAGGCGGAACAATGGATTACCTGGACAACCCAGCCATGCCACAAGATCATCCATAGCCCACAAGCAAAGTACACTATCGAATCAATCAAGAGTTTCCTGATCTATCGGCGCCCCAAAGGTGAGGTGAGGTTTGTGCGCACTAATGTGAGGACGCACGTACTATGGGCCAACTACATGCGATTGCTAACACCCCTGAGGCCTGGAACGGCAAGGGAAACAACATGAGGACAGAGGCCCAATGGCGACAGGCTGCAAAGCCACGAACCCGGGGCTGGCGGCCATGGGCTGCCCCTCAGGAGGGGTACCTCCCGAGGACCCGGCTAGCCACCGTCATTAGGCCGTATCGACGACGGTGCCAATCTTGCACGACAAAACCAAATTGCATAATTACGAGCGTCCGATGTTGTTTCAAGGCCAAGAAACAAAGACAGAGGTAATGCGCAAAAGGTTAACACCCACGAGGCCAAGTTCGTTTTAAGCTGTTACAGGTACCAGGTGGAAGAAGCAGGAAAGTCTAGGCGGAGGAGTCACTGTCGCTGTCCGAGTTGACGGCCGCCATGGCGTTGGGGCCGCCTTCTCCTCTGGAAGGGGGCACCAAGATGAATTGCGCTACCTGGGCGTCCACGTGTGGGCGCACCTCGTCCTGGAGAGGCCACAGGAGGTCGAGCTCTAGGACGAGGCGGCGCAGGTTGGAAAAGACGTGCGTCAACGCAAGCTCCAGGAGGTCTTGTGCGTCATCCTTGATGTCTGCCTTCATGCGGGAGACGCCGGTCTCCATCGTCTCCACCACCTAGTGAAAGAAGTTGAGGTAGCCACCGTCGTCGTGCACGTTGGGGAGGGCGGGGGCTTTCTTTCAAGGAACTGGGTCACTGCATCGGCCGCGCGGTGGGCGATGTCGAGGTACTACTTGGCGCGCTGGGACTCCATCATCCCGGGGTAAGCCGCCTCGTCTGGTGCGGCCTGCACGGCGTCAGCCGCTTCCTTGACCTGGATCTAGAGAGACGCCAGTTCCGCCCTGGCCTCCGCTTCGACCCTAAGGGTGGCTTGCAAGGTGGGGTCGACGATCGCTAGCTAGGCGCGCAGCGCGTCCACCTCCTCCTAGAGCTCGCTGCGCTTGCGTTTCTTGGTCGCCGGTGCCCTTCAAGGAGGAGACGATCAAGCCTGGTACGTTGCACATGTCAAGAAAGAAAGAGGGAGGCGGCAGAACACTCACTCATCCACCATAGCCCAGCGCCAGTGAACCTACACCGGCCGCAAGGGCCCTCTGCTGCTGCCTTCGGAGGAGAGAGAGGGGGCTTACGGCCCCACGCGCTCCCTTGCACTAGCGGCCCTTCCTCCAGACGCCATGTGGAAAGGAAGAAGCTAAGGAAAGGAAGAGGGTTTTCCCTGGAGTCGCGGGAGCAGGCAGGCGCTTCGAGATGCCTAGGCTCCCCCACGGGGAAGGCGGATTTGTAGTCAGGATGAAGGCCACGAGGCATCTTAGGAGAGCAGGCGACTTCCGCCCCTCGGGCGCCGAAAGAGCCGGCTCGATCGGTGCATGATTGTGCTTCACGTCGCCTTGCCTAACATTATCAGGTTAGATCTGCATGGCCCGAGGGCTGGAAGCCCAAGGAATGGACAACATTCGAAGAAAGGTAATGATGGTCGGCGTTGTGCGAAGGCGTCGCATCGGTTTGACTTGCGGTGGTTCCTGATGTGTTCCAGGAGTGGGGGCGTCACTACACAGGCGTTCGACACGTGTAAAGCCAGGCTGGTAGGTGTTTGGGGCTCGCAGTGCTTCGAGCCGTCCTCAAAGCATCACTCCGAAGCCGGCTCAAGTGCGCATCGAGCCCGGGGGCTACTGTTAGTGTTCTGGGAATGGGGGTACCCAGCCCTGCCTGCCTGTGGTCCAGGACATGTCCCACTTCATTAGCCAGGTGTGGCTCTACTCAAGACAAGACCCGTGCGAGGACCCTGGGCTCGGGAGGAAGAACGGCACCAAGGCCTGCAAGGATGGGCCTCCTTAGGCCCCCTCCTAAGCGACAAAGATCTCTATGTAGAGCCCGGCCTCAGGAGTCAAAGGTGACGCAAGGAAGAACAGGCGAGCGTCAGCATGCCAGGCGGGGCAGTTTCTCCTTTGGTGCAAAGCGAGTGAGGACGTACGCCGGTTCCTAAAGCACCGCCCAAAGGTTTCCATTGTGGTGCAACAAGACCACGACCACGGGCCCCGCAAGACGTATGTCATCGCCGAGCCCACCACTGCATCGTTGCCAACAACTTTGGAGACGAAGACCACCTTTGGACAGGGGCAAATGTACTCTTGCCCCCCTTCAAAATTGGTCGTTGTGGGATCCCTTCCCGCCATGGCGATAAGGTAAGAGGACCTGGGCCACCGCTATATATAGAGGCTTGGCTACACCGTAGATTCGGGGAAGCATTGAGCCACTCAATGATCCACCAAAAGGCAAAGAGCCAAGAACACCTCTTGAACACCCTCGCGAGGCTCGATCCCACTGATTAGTTCATTCACCAAACCTCCATGATAGTCAATCTACCAAAGCAGGGGTAGGGTATTATGCTTCACAACGGTCAAACCTGGGTAAACTGTTGTGTTCACCTTCTTCCTCGTCATCATGCGAGTTCGTCACAGTAACCATCGAGTAGTGAGCTAGGGTTGTCAAGGCCACAAGGAACCTTCGCACACGCCCTGTGTTCGAACCTATGGGGTTTTGCGGAGCCCAAAATCCAAGAAATCTGACGACTGTCGACTTGAGGGCCATCTGGACGTAGTCGTTTTAGAGGGAGTGCGATTGACCATCAAGGATCGAAATTCCTCCATTGGTCTTGATAGCTTGGTGTCGAGGTAGTCATGTGTGTGCACCTCAGATTCGAGCAAGTCGATGGCGATGTTCTCGAGGCATCATTCAAAGCATTTTGAGCTTGAGTAATTTCCTTGTTTGCACCGAAGAAGTGCAACTTGGTGCGTGGGTGTTCGCGTCGTCGTCATGCTCCTCGAATGTCGGGTTCGACATGATGTTCCTATCCATAGCACTGAAGAAGATATAAGTGGGAAAGTGAGAAGACAATACCAACTACCGCTACAAAAGTTGAAAGTGGATCAAGATCACTCAATGTGCAAGTATGGAAATAGTAGAATTGGTACCGAAGATCGTCCCTTTCACACCTACACAAGTAATGCTTATGGAGTAGCTTGGTTAGGATGGTGGCAAAAAATTCAAGTAATTCCAGAATATTATTCAATAATGTTGAAAGAGATTCGGAAATTCGCAAGTAAGACAATGTAGATCAATAGCAATGAGTGTACCCAGAAACACACACAAGAATAGGTAAGTGGGGTTGTGTAACCAAGGAATGAGCACAAAAGGTGGAATCCATGGAAAACGTTTGTGTTGCACAACACTAGAGAGACGCCAGCATGATTTCTCAAATGAGCGTGATACAAACTTGTGCACAACCTATAAGAAACAAAATGTGTTGTTTTTATATTCCCGACTTGTTATGTATGTATGAGGCACGAGTCACTCGCTAATCCAAGATGATCAAGTATGATATGCAAATTTGGTGATACTATTGCTCTTGTTCTTTTATCCTTGCTTAAAAGCTTCTGTTTCTTGTAGCAATGATATTTGGATTGTCACTATGCGGGACGTGCACACCATGATAGCAGTTATGTATGCGGGTACTTTTCGACACAAGAGATGATACTAGGATGTATATGCATGCAATTGTAGCCATGCGAAGTACGTATGACTAAAGTGCACAAGTAGGGTGGCCCGACAATACTCAATGGCTAGTGATGATAGGCAAGTAACACAAAAGGTTCGGGGTAACAATGCAATGGCAAGGGTATATGTCAAGAGTTTCGTCGTGGTTACCGTCCTTCCTTACGGTTGGTGCTAATGAAGAGGTGGTTGGCGGTGATTCGGAGTGATGATGAGCGGCGATGTCGATGAAGAACCACTCCTAATTAGCGGAAACACCTTAGGAAGTGGCAAGGCTCGCGATTCAAAATCTCAAATGCAAAGGGTTTCAGAGGAAAATGGTGGAAGTTTGTGGGAATCTGTGGTGGGAAAATCGAAGAAAATGGGAACTTTCTGTAAAGGCCAGAAGGTCGTGGCCGGCCGAAGGTTCTGGGGGGGGGTCTGGGGGTTCCCGGAGGGTCCAAGGGCCTGTAGGCTCGAAAGTAGGTATAGGGGTGATTAGACTACTTGACCAAACAAAAGTTAAGCCTTTTCCCAATTTTAATTCTTGGCAAGTTTTAGCATTCATATCATATCAAGTAACTCCGTACACATGCATGTCTAAGAGTGTAGGAGCATAAAGTAAAGACATTGCACATGTAAGTAAAGAGAGGGTTAGGAAAGCAAACACAAGTGATGGCACAATGATTTTTCCCATCGTTCCGATAGGTGGTGCTATCGTACGTCCACGTTCATGGAGTCTTCAATCCACGAAGGGTAACGGTCGCGAGAGTCCACGGAGGGCTCTACCCACAGAGGGTTCCATGAAGAAGCAATATTGACTATTCCATGCGGCTTCTGTCCATGAAGGACTAGCCTCACTATGGGTACATCTTCATGAAGTAGGCGATCTCCTTGCCCTCACAAACTTCTTGGTTCACTCCACAACATGAAGTAGGAGTCTCCCAAGCAACACCTAACCAATCTAGGAGGCACCACCCTCCAAAAGGTGATAGGCTCGGTAATGACGATGAACTCCAAACTTCATGATGATGGACTCCTGAACACACAATCACTCTCTCACAGATTTGGATTGGTATAAGAGATGGGATTGGTGGAAAGCAACTTGGGGAGGCAAGAAATCAAGATCCATATGGTTGGAGTGGAAGATCTTGACCTCAACACAAGCGTAGGTGGTTCTCTCTCAAAAAACTGAGTAGGATAGGTATGGAATAGTTTTGAGTGCTTCTCTTTCGAGTGGGTGGTGGTGACAGGGTATATGTAGGCATCCCCAAAAATCCAACCGTTACACACAATAAGTCAGACTTGGTGACACCGATGTGTAAATCTCGGTGGTACCGAAGTGACCAAAAGTGGCAACTTTTGAATCTCGACGAGACCGATATACAATTCTCGATTGCACCAACAAGGTGACCGATGGTCAGATTTACCAATCTCGATGACGTCGATTCACCATTCTCGGTCGGACCGAAAATTAGAACTTGCATACCAGAGTCTTGGCAACCCAACTCGGTGGCACCGAGTGCAGTTTCAGCTGCAGCAAAGTGTTAGGGTTTGGCCGAGTCTATCTAGGGTTTAGAATCGTTGGCACCAGGATAGGAATGTTGGTTGCACCGATTTTGCATATTTCGCTTAGGATAGACTTTGGTGGGAGAGTTTGTGGATGTTTTGGTGACTGTCAGTTGTGCACGTTTGAGCATATTGTTCACCATCAAAACTTTACCCCCTTTTAATAGTATTGGCTGTCCTATGGACTCAAAGTGATTTCTCACGAATGTAAAATGTAGAGTCCTCTTGCTTGAAGCTTGGTGTAACGACCCGAACTTGATAAGATTTGATGTCTCTGTGCTTACTATGCTAGTCCCTAGATCAATAGCTAGCACACACAGTACAAAAGGAAATACCAAGAATAATCCACATGTCATAAGTATTACATCGCAAATCCAGAGTATAATTTATTACAAACTGCTTAGCTCGAGGGCTAGCTCAAAATAAAACACAACGGAAAACATAAAAGACAACTGTGGGGTCCCAACAACACCACTTGTAAAGCTGAGTGTAGTCATCGTAACCTTATGTGCATCACTCACACGACGTATAAAAATCCTACAACATAAATCGTTGCAGCCAGAAAGGGTCAATACTTTGAATGTATTGGAAAATCACACAATTTTTTTTATAACAGACCTACCATATCTATATGCAAGGATATGACAAAGGAAAGGCTTATGGTTTGTTTTTGCAGAAATCTGATTTTATCTTACTTCTAACTACTAATCAAGTATTGAATATTTACTACCCTTTAGTTCATTAATTTTTAAACTGGACTGCCTCCAATTTAACCCACCTATGAGAGCCTTCGAGGATCATAGGTATAAGTAAGCCCACTTCACATTTAATTATATTGAGATGATAAGATCTTGAAGAGGTTTCAAGTCTAGCTACTCAAAATTGTCCATAACCGGGGACACGACGAATCATGATTAGTTTTTTACACTCTATACAGGTTAGTACGCTTTACACACTAGACCCAACCCGAAGATTGAGACGAAGTATTTCAAAAAGTCACCTAGTCCCAAAGGGGGCCCATACCAACTATCCCGCTACCTTTGCTGTCACATCCCGGTAAGATTTCCACAACCGATCAACTAAGCCAGAGCCCGTATTAGCCAGTGGTCGCACATGGAAGCTACTTGATATGAAAGATGTTCAACCTTTTTAAACCTAGGCAGCATTCCCCGCCGTACCCGAGTCATGTAGAGCCTCCCGGATGATACATACTTGTCGACTGGTCCCGACATACAAATCCGCCCAGATGATTCATTAATTAAATATTAATATTGCAGGGCCTCCCATAGGATACAATAAAATATATGTTGTTATATTAATTATTACTTAACTTCACTCAAAACTTCCATGTGACACCCAATACCCAATCCACGTATACCATAGAAAGTCTAAGCAATAAGTGCAATATAACGGTACCCAATATGGTGACAAGGATTATCAGGATCAGACTAAGCATATGGCTATCCTACCTGGGCATATCATACCGACATAACAATTCCTACACATGCAATATAGTAGTGTGACATAGAACTACATGCATAGAAAAAAATAGGATGAAGTATGATCAAAGGTGTAACTTGCCTTATTACTGGTTCTCAAACTCGCACTCTTGACAATAGTTTGCCTCGCACTCCGGACAATCTATACGTTTCAAACA
Organism: Hordeum marinum; assembly: GCA_022496015.1. Taxonomy (NCBI): domain Eukaryota; kingdom Viridiplantae; phylum Streptophyta; class Magnoliopsida; order Poales; family Poaceae; genus Hordeum; species Hordeum marinum. Next base: position 757,257 of record JAAAWK010000401.1, on the reverse strand, counting down.
ACACAACAAATCAATCATCACACTTAGATAACACCAAATAAAACCAACATAAACAAATCATTTTTAAAAGTCAAACAACAATAGCATAACAGGAGGCATTTATAATTTACAAGTTAATACGACCAGAACACAAAAAGAATCAATTGAATTGGATCAACGGTTTGAAAGATATGGCCTCTAGAAGGTTCAAATTGAATTCGAACGAATTCAAATTTAAGCAGTGCAAAAGTGTGAAACTTTGGTTCTGTTGGATTCTACTGATAAATATGAGCATGTAGGAAAAAGAATCGATGAATTTGGAGTTGCGGATCTCAAGTTATAAGCAAAACAAAATTTGAATAAAATCTGTCAAAAACTGCTCGAACTGTTGTTGCGGTTACTGTAGCGATTGCCAAGTGGCACACTTCGATTGGATGGAGTCTGTTCGCTGCTTTGGCAACCCGATGGACGGCTGGGTCTTAAAGCATACCAGTTCGGTAATAATAATAAAAAGACCGATCTAATCTCAGCCGTAGGTGACAGATCGGGCGGTTGTCGTTCGCTCACCGGAGAACAGTGGACGGTGGCACCGGACTTGGAGAAGCAGGTTGCGTTCTGCTCGGGCGTGGATGGCGGCGCGCATCTTGTGGCTCTCCGGCAAAGATGACGTGATGGTTGGATGCGGCAGACGAAGTTGGTGGAGACGGCGGTGCTACGGGCGACGGGGTGTCCTCTGCCGGCAGCGGTGACGGTGCGAACTCCGGCGTCGGCGGCGATCTTCGGGTCAGGGTCGATGCGCTCGGTTTGTTGCTCCCCTATGCAAAGTAGAAGTTGATGGATAGAGAGGAGGAAGAGTCAAAGAGAATAGAAGTAAGAAGGAAGGCTGGGAACCTCAGGTGTTGAAGAAATCGACCGCGACAATGGAGCTTTGGGAAAGAACTCCGGCGAGATCGGAATGGAGCTCCAGGGCACGGGAGGATCTCGTTTTTGCGAAAAAGCGGATGAGGGGAGGTAGGGGAATATTTATAATGAGGTGGGAGTGGAGGAGAGGCAAGAGATCGATCGAATCGATCGAATTTGGATCGGGAGTGGACTCCAGGAAGAACACGGCGAGAGGAGGAAGATAGCATTGTGGGACCCGGTGGTCAGCTGCACAGACGAAAAACAAAAAAACAAGGAGGGAGAGGGGTATCCGGGGTGGGCTGTGGTTTGTTGTGCTGTTGGCCCGTCCTGGTACTGTTGTAGCTCGCGAGAGCGAGAGATAGGGAAGACCGAGGCAATGGAGGCCTAAATGACCAGTAAAAATCTGGGAATAGATAATACTTCGTAGAAAAAAAACATTCTACCTAGGAAATAAAATAGCACACAAATTCCTAAAACTACCATAATCACATAGAAAAATATAATAGTAATTTTGTAAAACAGTACGCATTTTTCAAGTCGAATAAAAGTTTGCAAAAAATATTTTTATGCAAGAGGTGCTAATAAAAAGCACCAAAACCATTATAACAATGAATGTGAGTTTGTAAAATCTCAAAATAAATACTGTGAACTCAATATGCTATTCTTAGCATTTTTCAACTATACCTAATAGGGGAGAAGTCATATTATCTCCACTCCAAATATTTTGCCTTGAGTTGGAAAAGATTTTGAATATTCAAAAATTCAAATATACATTGAAATCATGAAGAAAAAGGAATGATCCTATTAACATACCAAATCTAAAAATTTGGGATGTTACACTTGGCCAACCTATTTCCTTGAATCTTGGGGTAATTCCACAATCATTTAGCCATCCCTATCATTGAACTTGTCCTGAAATATACTTGGTGAAAGCATTAGTTCAATGACTTATATGTTGTTATTAATTACCAAAACCATCAAGGGAGCAAGTGTGCTTTCAATTTCCCCTTTTTGGTAATTGATGACAACATATAGATCAAAGCTTCGACAAAGATATAATCATGGAATATAATCATCGCTTTGAGAAGTATGTGATAAACAAGAGCTCCCCCTAAATTTGTGCGTTATTTTCAATTTGCGTTTGAATGCAAATGCACAATCGATTAGGTACATGGGTCACTTCTTACATGTCACATACCACTTGGTGGTGTGCGAGAGTAATTGGACTGAATATCATAACACAACACAATCAACCAAATATGAATGATCATCACATAAGTATTAAGATGATAGGAAATAGTAGCATCACACATTAAAACGTATGATCAAACATCATCAAGCATGTATCACAAGCAAAACAAAAGAGTATCACGGCAACCAAAAGCAATTGTTTTGAAAAAGCAACAAACACCAAACGCTCTCTTACTCGAAGCCTAAAGATCTTATACACTTCTCCTCCTTTGGCAACAGGTTACCAAAAAGTTCAAAGGCATATAACTAATCGTTCTTGGACTGATCTCCTCCGGTTGTCGATGAAGGAGTCGAGATAACAGTGTCGGCGAAGATCTCTACAGATGTCGTGGATGGAGCTGGAGTGGTGACTGGAGGAACTGGAGCTGATGCAGCAGGAGCTGTGCTGACAGTAGCTGGAGATGATGAAGAGGGCCTCAAGTCTGGTGTAGGCACTCTGGCTGATCTAGTCTAAGTAGTGAACTGGGTGCCCGGCCTGAGAGGTGATTCATCCTCCTCCTCCTCATCATCATCATCGTCATCATCTGAAGTAGAATAGACCCGAGGGATGTGCACGGAGTCAACTTCCTTCTGAAGTTCTATAACTGTCTTCGACAACTTGTCCACCTTATCACCAAGAACCTTGATTCTTGTCTCGAAGATCCTCACTAGACTATTCTGGTTGTCTAGAATCCCCTTGATATCCTTCTGCATGCCCTGAACGGATGAGATAAGAAGATCCATTTGCTCGTTTCTGGATCTGGGGGCTTGAGCACTAGAGGCTTGAACTGCTTCTGCCTCTGCCTGTGCTATAGCAGATGTGGGATGATCTGGGTCCATCACCACAACATAATCCTCAAGTTCTGGCTGTAGGGGTAGATGTGGACGATCTAGAGCAAAAATGTGCTTCTCCAACTAAGAGTTGTTAAGCAACTGGATTTAGGGTGCATAACAACAAGAGCGCTTTTGATCAGCAGCAACCCTCTTGATTGTCTCAACAATCAAATTCATCACTCTAATCCTGGTGTTCCTGTCAAGGTGGATCAACATGTTAATGGAGTAGCCTCGGATCATCTTTTCATGTCCTGACTTGGGCATCAAGGTGTGCCTCAGAATAGTGTTCATTGTACGAAGGCCTGCTTCCAGATAGTAGATGGATCCTAGCTTGTGTGATTGCACCTTGTCCGTAGGGATAGGAGTATACATATCTTTCATGGCATTGTGACTTGCCTTGGGTTCTGAGTATACATCCAGATCACCTTCCTGAGCTTCTGGAACTTCTAGAACTGCAGCCCACTCCTCAAAAGTGGATTCATACCTTGCACTTTCAGTCATCCATACAATTCTACCTTATCTATAGAAATGTGCAGTGGAGTAGAAATGCATGATCATCTCGTCGTTCCATGCAGTAAGCTCTCTGCCAATGAACTTGTCCAGACCAATGCAATGGAAGTTATCTTGGACACTTGGGAAGTAGTCCACATTATCCTTAATGAACTTCCTATCGACATATCTCATGTCGCTAATAGTTGGGCTCTTGTTAAGCAACATTGTCTCATAAAAGTCCTATTGCTCCCTTGTGTAGAACCTATAGTCAACAATAGTTTTCCTCCTCTCAGCATAAGGATCTATGGCTCTCCAGGATCTCAATCCTAAGTCTTTCCTCTTCTTCATGTCTTCAACAACTAAGTGGCTGGCATCATGCACTGGAAGATGTGGTCTGAGCTTCATCAAAGTAGTCAAGTCATCATCATCGTCAAGTCTGGAGGCAGTCCCCTTGTTCTTCTCAGAAGCTGGAATGTCTCTAGTAGTCCTCTTGGACTTCTATGCAGCAGCTTTCTTGGAAGTAGGCATGGTGCTCTTGGAAGTGCCAGTTTTTGGCATAGCATTAGCCATCAGCTTCTTGGCTTTCTTCTTGGGAGGGGCCTTCTCAACATGTTCTTCCTCCTCTTCCTCTGCAGCAGCACCAGCAGCCTCCTCTGGATCTTCATACATAGAGGTAGGCCTGCATATCACATGGACAATCCTCTTCCTGGACTTCTTCTCCCCTGCCTTCTTAGGCATAGCCTTCCTTGGGGGCCAATAGAAATTGTGGCTGTAGCACTCTCATGTGCCTTGAGAGTTTCTGAGTTTGCATAGATCTTGCTGACAACTCTTCTGGAAGAAGTAGTTTTAGTTGCTGACTTCTTGGCAGTCTTTTCTTGCTTCCTCGCAAGAATCTCCTCAGGAATAAACTCTGAATCTTCTTCATCGGAATTGAGCTTCTTCCTAGTCCTGGTGGTAGCTCTGGGCAACCCATCAGAGCTGGGGGTGCCTGGATCTGAAAAAGAATTGGCCTTTGGGCTTGTGCTAGAACTCATGTCAACTCACTGCTCTACCAAATTCTGACTGTCCTTTGAGCATGACATACTCACCTTGTGAATAGAGTATAGCAGAGTAGAAGTAGATGAGTCATCACAAAATGAGGCTGGTTTTTGAAATTTGAACAATGATTTTTCAAGATTTTTGCATTCTGTCAAATAAATATCGGTACAGTTGAAACAAATTTTTTGGTGGGGCCGATACTGAATGACTCTCTAACCGAACCTTGGCACATTTTCATTCATACCGAAAAGAGTAACTCGGTTCCATCGAGTCGGTTCTCAGCCACACAGAAAATCACATCGGTGAGACCGATATCACTGTTTCTGTTCCACCAAGATTTATTGGGCGGATGACAAAACCCTAGAAAATACATTATTCGTGAGACTATGGAGTTTTAAGTGGATAGGAATACATGCAAAGGGTGTATCAATGATAAACATGAATCTAATGCGCAAGAATTGGACGAGGAGCGCAATAGAGATCAAATTTGTATGCTACCTTGGCACGGATCCTCTACGGCGGCGACGTGGGAGAGGATTTCATCAACGACGGTGATTCCCAACGATGGAGGAGCACATGGAGACAAGGGCAATGACCAGGGGTCTCATGGGCGACAACTTAGGGTTCTGAGGCATGAAGAATGAGATTGAAATTCAAAGCGCCGAGGTCCACATCTTATAACTTTTCGGTGTCACCAAGTTCCTCAACTGTCAGCTGATAGGGAAACTCAGTGTAACTGAGAAAATGGAATCGGTGGTACCGAGATTGAAAACCAGATCAACCCTGGGCATTCGGTGAGACCGAGGTTTTGTGGTTGGTTCCACCGAGATGCACTTCGGAGGTTTTAATGGTCATTCCTTGTCGAGACGGAACTCCGAGTGCTCCACACACACAGGGATCAAAAAGCACTTGTTCAAATTTTGTGATGCAGCATGAATAGAGTATGAGGTGAGAAAGCATAGATAGCTAAAGAAGTGGTCCTAGGCATTCTTGTATATCCAATTGGCAAAAGATAAATTAAAAAGCCAAATAGAAACAATTGGATATCCTCGAATGAGAAAATAAATGCAGACCAACATGCTCACACAATAAGATGTCAAATGAAACCATGGCAAACATGCACAAACACTCTAGCATCTAACAAGCACTTGGGCGATGACGAAGTCATCTATATATGAGTATTTGATCATAGGTCGTACTCATCGTTTAAGCACAAGTGGGGTTACCACTTTTACGTAAAGCATTTAATGTTGTCACATACTAAGAGATGCTTTAACTCAAGTCTTAGAGTAGAGCTCCCCCTTGATGTGATATCCCCCCATAAGAGGGATAAACTAACCCAGGGTTTTGTCGATGAAGACTTCATGTTGGTGAGGTAGTGGTGAATGCTCAAGGTTGATGAACATCACCAAGTGTTGGAAGCATCCTTGTTGTTTCCTTACTCTTCTCACCTACATGGGTTAGTCCCAACACACAAGAGACAAATACAGGGATATCTATGGACATGGAGTGCAAAGCATGTGTAATGATGTCCATTGATTTGTTGATTACCTTTTCCCTTTCTTACCTTTTGAGGGAATGTGTGACTCCTTGATCTATTGCATATGGTTGATGTTGATTGCAAATAGATCTTGCCAATAATGAATATGAGTGAATTTCATTGGCGGAATCACCCCTCAATAACTCTCTAGTTCTTCTTCTTAGGAATCCACATCAAGTTGATGGGGATCCTTGGTGTTGAATTAGCACTTGTAGAATTTGAGCTTGTAGTAGCCTTGGGAACCCACTTCACCAAAGCTTGGGGTTCATCTTCATAAGAGCCAAAGTCCTCTTGGAGCTTGTTCTTTCCCTTGAGCTTGGTATCTTGTGGTGGAAGGTCATATTGAGTGTTTGTCCCTTGGGAAGAGTGTATTCATACTTATCCTTTTGAGGAACAAAATTGGGATCGGGATATTGACCTTCTTCCCATTCAACTCCATTAATGTTGAAGTAGCCAACACCGCGATTCTTCCGGTATCCTCCATGCTTGCGTACAATCTCATCAAATTGTTTGTACCCTTCAAGACTCTTGTAGATAACTTTCTCTATAATCCCTTTCAATAAAGCATTTTCTTGCTTAAGTGTAACTTGGATAAAAGAATCATCATTAGTGGAATCAATAGAACTACTAGGAGCAACATCATTGGGTTTAGCATTTTTATTGTTGCTACCAGATGAAGAACCTTTCTTTCCTTTGTTACTAGTTTTCTTAGATTTGACTTGTGGCATGAATGTAGACAAGAGTAGTCATTTGGCAATATAAGATGAAGTCTTCTTTCCGAGACCGTCATTGATAGCTTTAAGAAATTCATGTTCTTGCTCCAAATTGAGCTTCTCGAAACGTAGCTTCTCATGAATTCTTACAAGCTCTCTGTGATCTTCAAGAGTAGATTCATGAGATAAATTAAGAGTGTTGAGTTCTTTAGTTAGTTCTTCTATTTTCATATTATCATCATCAATTGACTAATCTTGACTAGTATGAGAAATATCATGTTCTTTATGATTAACATCACTAGTTTTATCACATAGCAAGTCATCATCGTAAAGCAAATCATCTTCATCACTATTGAAATCAAGATATTCGGGGTGCGATACCTTGTGGCCTTTAGCCATGAAGCAAATTCCACCTCCTTCATTTGGTGAATCAAATAGATCATAGGAGTTGGTTGTCACTAGTGCAATTCCGGCAACACCATCATCTTGACTATAATCGGAGTTGGAGTGATAGCTTCTCTCGGAGTGGTTGTCGGAGTCAGAGCCGGAAACCCATTCACCAACATGAGCTTGATACTTTCATCTTGAGTATCCCTTGGTGTGCTTGTCCTTCTTCTCCAAGTCCCTACTTCTCCTTGACCGTCTTCATTCATAACGATCATCTCTACTCATTCTCTCTCTACAAGGTGATTCGTATCTTAAGCTTCGTCTTCTTGGTGACTCTTCTCTTTGTTTGTAGGGAGCCTAGCACTCATTGGAGTAGTGTCAGGGATTCCCACAATTGTAGCAGTTTCGGTCACGGCTTGACGAACGCTTCTCTTCATACTTGAGTTGGAGCTGCGATCTTTGCTTCTATTCTTATAGAACTTGTTTAATTTCTTGACCATGAGGCTTATCTCTTCATTTGTGACAATATTGTCACTTGAGGTAGCGGGAGCATCATTTGTGGCTTTGTAAGCACCGCTAGACTTGTGATGAAGGTGTTCCTTGTCTTTGAGTGTCATCATGAGCAACAATTCTACCAATCACTTCCGTTGGTTTTAGATCTTTGTAGTTGGGCATCATTTGGATCAATGTGCGGATGGTGTCATATCTCTCATCCAAAGCTCGAAGTATCTTTTTGATGATGAACTTGTCAGTCATTTCTTCGCTTCCTAAGCCGGCAATCTCATTTATGATGAGCTCTAGCCTAGAGTACTTTTCAGCGACTCCTTCACCATCCTTCATCTTGAACTTGTCAAGTTGACCTTGAAGAACATCTAACTTGGATTCTCTCATGGACTCAGTTCCTTCGTGCATATCAACCAAAGTATCCCAAATCTCTTTTGGATGTTAAAGACGGCTAATTTTGTTGAACTCTTCAAGACATAGGCAGTTGAAGAGAATGTCACATGCTTGATCATTGAGTTGCAACATCTTCAATTCATCCACAGACGCTTCACGATCGTGTTCCTTTCCATGCGCAAAGGATTCACCTTGCAAGACAACACGAACAACAGCCCAAATGACAGGATTATGACCAAGCAAATGAATTTTCATTTTATGCTTCCAACTAGCAAAATTAGTGCCATCAAAGTACGGACCTCTATGGTGATAATTTCCCTCACTAGATGCCATACATCTCCTGGGTTGTGAAACCAATGCAATGGAGACCAAAGCTCTAATAACACTTGTAGGATCAAAAGTAGGTCTAGAGGGGGGTGATTAGACTACTTGACCAACAAAAAGTTTTGCCTTTTTCCCAATTTTAGTTCTTGGCAAGTTTTAGCATTCATAGAATATCAAGTAACACCCTACACATGCATGTCTAAGAGTGTAACAGCGGAAAGTAAAGACATTGGACATGTAAGTAAAGAGAGGGTTAGGAAAGCAAACACAAGTGATGACACGATGATTTTTCCCGTGGTTCCGATAGGTGGTGCTATCGTACGTCCACGTTCATGAAGTCTTCAAATCACGGAGGGTAATGGTCGCAAGAGTCCACGGAGGGCTCTACCCACGGAGGGTTCCACAAAGAAGCAACCTTGACTATTCCATGCGGCTTCCGTCCACGAAGGACTAGCCTCACTATGGGTAGATATTCACGAAGTACGCGATCTCCTTGCCCTTACCAACTTCTTGGATAACTCCACAACACGAAGTAGGAGGCTCCCAAGCGACACCTAACCAATCTAGGAGGCACCACCCTCCAAAAGGTAACAGGCTCGGTAATGACGATGAAGTCCTTGCTCTTGTGCTTCAAGATGATAGACTCCTGAACACACAATCACTTTCTCTCACAGATTTGGCTTGGTAGAAGTTTTGGAATTGGTGGAAAGCAACTCAGGGAGGCTAGAAATCAAGATCCATATGGTTGGAGTGGAAGACCTTGACCTCAACACGAGGGTAGGTGGTTCTCTCTTAGAAAACTGAGTAGGTAGGTATGGAATAGTTCTGAGTGCTTCTCTTTCGAGTGGGTGGTGGTGAAGGGGTATATATAGGCATCCCCAAAAATCCAACCGTTACACACAATTAGTCAGACTCGGTGACACCGATGTGTAAATCTTGGTGGTACCGAAGTGACCAAAAGTGGCAACTTTTGAATCTCGGAGGGACAGATATACAATTCTTGGTTGCACCGACAAGGTGACCAACGTTCAGATTTACCAATCTTGGTGACGCTAATTCACCATTCTCGGTCGGACTGAAAATGAGAACTTGCATAACAAAATCTTGGCAACCCAACTCGGTGGCACCAAGTGCAGTGTCGGCTGCAGCAAAGTGTTAGGCTTTGGCTGAGTCTGTCTAGGGTTTAGAATCGGTGGCACTAGGATAGGAATGTTGGTTGCACCAATTTTGCATATTTGTGTCACGCCCAAGATGCGGTCCTATCCTTATTTGGCACGAGGGCCTCAAAGGGGATAGAAGCGCATCTCGATACGTTCGCAAGAATGGATATCATTACAAGTACATGTACAGAAGAGGTGAGTATATGGAATTAGCCTACACTCGCCACAAGCTACATCAGAGTCACATCAATACAATTACATACTCAAACGTCATACATAAGAGCAGGGTCCGGCTACAGATGAAAACAAACAATAAAATGACATCCACCCTTGCTATCCCAGGCTGCCGCCTGGAACCCATCCAAGATTGAAGAAGAAGAAGAAGAAGAACTCCACGTCAAATCAAGCAACACGCTCCCTTCAAATCATCACATTACCTGTACCTGCAACTGTTCTTGTAGTAATCTGTGAGCCACAGGGACTCACCAATCTCATTTCCAAGGGTATCAAGACTATTAAAGCTTAATAGGTAAGGCATGGTTAAGTGGTGAGGCTGCAGCAAGCGACTAAGCGTATATTTGAGTGGCTAACTTACGAGTAGAGAAAGTAAAGTATGGTGGTCTACGCATAACGGACGTGAACTAGTAATGATCACTAACTGATCCTGAACACCTACTTACATCAATCATAACCCCACCGTGTTCTCTTCCGGATCAGGACTCACGAAAAGAGACAGTCACGGTTACGCACACAGTTGGTGTATTTTATTAGAGTTTACTTCAAGTTTTCTATGACCGGGTGTTAAACAAATATCCATGTTTGCCACATAACCGCGGGCACGGCTTCTCAAAAATATTTAACCCTGCAGGGGTGCTACTCGTCCATCACAAATAAACACACTCAGCGGGAATAAACTCAACCACGGATCTCATGATCTTCCTAGGCAATTCCGAAGGAAATCCAACACTTCGAGATAACCCGAAGACAATCAGAATTCCTCACTCGAGACGTTCAAGAAAGGTAAAAAAAATCCAGCAAGGCCGCCCGGCGTGTCGACGAACCCGATAGGAGCCACGTATCTCGTTCTTAGGACACGACCAGATGAGCGCAGCGTACAGTGGCCTGATAGAAATCTCCCGAGTTGCCCCGGGTTGGCCCCGCACACGACTCTAGTTTGGACCAACACTCATGAGGAGCACTGGCCTGGGTTGTTGATTAATTATCCACGGGGTCCGGAAAAATATCCCCTATGCAAGTTCATTAATTAGGCAAATGTAGTACCAATGTTGGGCCTTGCCAGACAAGTTTTAATCTAACCCAAAAATCAAGGGGGTCCCCATAACAACCCTGAGCATGTTAGGAGCGCTCATTTCTGGAACATAACACCGGTTCACAAGTAACTAGGGGCGGCAAGAGTGGAATAAAACACCAAGCAAAATGCCAAGCTTTCCACGCTTTACCAAGTATATATGTGCATTAAATTAAATAGCAGCAATATTGTGATATAACAAAAGGAAGGCCCATGCTGACACATGGAAGCAATAGCACCTGGAACTAGCAAAGCTATAAGAAGGGTTGAGCAAGCGGTAACATAGACAAACAATGTTTTGCTGGGATGTGGAGAGGTTAGAGGCTTATCATGGCAATGTTGGGAGGCTTATCAAACCAGTGGTAGGTAGCGAGACATAACGATAAAAGACGAGACAACTAGCATAGAAATGATAGTAATGGTATCCAGGGAAATGTATAATCTTGCCTGAGATACCGCTCGGAAGAAGACCGAGTCCATGAAGAAGAAGAACCAACGTAGTCGAACGAATCCTCACACTCCGAATGCTTTCGGAACTCTATCGGGAAGAGGCAATCCGAACAAACAATCAACACAAGATACACCACAACATATGCAAAACACGATGCACAAAAAATATGATGCATGTCCGGTTTAATATGCAATGCATGGCTAATCACAACAATCAAAGACTACACATTAAGTGAAGCTCAATATGCAACGAGTTTCATATTGACGAAACTCGACATTCAAAATATTTAGTTCACTCCCGTTAGGTACACGACAATATTAAATGTTGTTAAACATGGCAAGAGGTGAAGCATAAGTAAACTAACTATCTAGGCATTTTAAATGAGGCCGGAAACAACTTATAGCATTTCTGAAATGACCTCATATGTTAATTATGAATTTGGTCCAGATCTGAACTAAACATATTTTATACTTGTTAAACAGCAAAATAAATATCACCATGTTATTCTACGTGGAATTCTAGTCGATTTAGATATATAGAACATCTCAAACGGAGCTACGGTTCAAAGGATATGAGCAACACAAGATGCACATGCCATGAATGCAAATGCATGGGAAATGCAATCATAAATATCTCAAATCATGAATGCAACAAGTTATTATGAAACTACCTGAGATTCTAAGCAAGTTTCATATATGGAATGTCCTCAACGGAGCTATGGTTCAACCACAATCAACAAAACAAGTTTTTGATGAAATCTGCCAAAAACAGCAACTTAGCATTTGAACATATGAAAACAACAAGTTACAAGACTCCAAAATGCATAAACCAAGCATGGGGCAATAGTATTCAACATCCACTTCATTTCATCTTCACAAATCATATTCAAAATATGCATGGATCACTTGGTAGGAAGCTCACAAGATGGCTACTTAATAATAGTTTCACACTTAGTGAAAGAGCAGTTTTTGACAGTGCAGTTTTATCACGAAGGCATATTAACAGCAGTGAAACTATATGCTACAAGTCATGAAATGGCATGAAACTTAACAGCATGGCAAGAGGACAACATTAAAAACAAATAATTCCATTACATCAACCACAAAACAGGTCTAGATCACTAGCAAATCACATGGCAAGACAACAACAAAATATAACAGATTGCAGACTTACAAATATTTTGGACCTTCAAAATAACATATTTCTATAGCAAGTTGACAACACCAAAACAACACCTAAACAGGCATTTCTATGACAAGCAAAATGTCCACGGGCTAGGACACATATCAAAGAGCAACTTTCATGTTGAAAATTAATTCATATCATACCCGGATTAATTCCTACGAAAATGACAAAAGGGCATCACGGCATAAATGACATCCACACAAAAATGCTCAAATGGCAAAACTAAATGCACGGATGATTCCTATGGATTATTCTACCCCGAAAACATATATAATTTGCATGGGTTCATGTAGAAAATTAATCACAATTAAATATGCGGGATTAGGCCTATTCACGGTAAAGCGATTCGATAATGCAAATAATGCAAATAATAGAAATACAACGCCTGGGCGAGGGATAGCGAGGGGGAGCTCACCATGGGCTCTTGGCCCGACAGATGAAGCAGGCCCACGGGAGCCCGGGCCTCGGGTCAACGGAGGCTGGGAGCCTCGTCTCGATCCCGATCGGGACCGAGGGCTGGCAGCGGTGGATGGCGGCGACGGGGCAGCGCCGGCCGGCGGCGAGCGGAGGAGGGCCGGAGGGCGGCGGGGACGCCGGATCCAGGGGCGGCGGACCGGTTCCTGGCGGCGGGGAGACGAGCGGCGGCAGCGCGCGACGGAGCACCTCCGGCGCAGTGCGGCGACCTGCGGGCAGCAGAGGAAGAGGTGAGGTCGCAGGGAGGAGAAGGAAGGGGAAAGGGAGAAGGAGGAGGTCCGGCTGTGGTCCGACGAGGCAGCAGCTCCGGTCAGGCTCCGGCGAACTGCACGGCAAGGAGGAAGGGCGACGGCAGCTGCGGGGCTGCCATGGGAGCTTGGGCACTCCATGGATGGAGCTCGGGAGCTCGGGGACGACGGGATTCGGGCCCAGATGGGCTCGGCGGGCCCAGATCTGGGTTTCGCGGGTTGGCTGGAGGTGGGAGAAGGGACTGGCTAGCTAGGGTTGGGGGCACGGGAACTGAGGGGTTATAAATAGGGAAGGGGGCTAGGGTTACGGCACTGTCCGTTTTCGGACGGTCGGGTGTCGGTCCGACGGTCCGGAAGCGGAGGGTCGGGCTGCGGCGGCTGTGCAGAGGGCTAAGTGGGGAAGAGAGAGAGAAAGAAGTCTGCGAACCGCGACTCGAAGATTAAAACACCGAGAAACGTCTGACGGAAACCGATAACTACCGATTACCTCACTTCCATAGATGACCGACGGAGCATCAAACGAACTCAGAACACGACGAAAATCGACGGGCGGTCTACCTAAGCTATAACAAGACCGCACGACAAGTTTCAACTCGAACCGAGAATACTTTTACGCGCGCTTAAAAACGGTTTTATTTAACGGTGTCGCAGGCGCGGGCGTGTGGTTGGTCTCGAGACGGGCAACGGCGAAATGGAGAGAACCGGCGACTACGAACTGGTGCAAGTTTTCGAAAACGGGAGATGATGCAATGCAGATAATGCGATGATGAATGCGACTACCAGATGAACACATGCCGAAAACGGAAACTAAAGGGGAATCTTCTGGAATCTTCTAGAGCGTTGGTCCTGGGCAGTCACAATTTGGCTGAGGACAGACTTTGGTGGGATAGTTTGTGTATGTTTTGGTGACTCTCACTTGTGCACGTTTGAGCATACTGTTCACCATCAAAACTTTACCCCCTTTTAATAGTATTGGCTTTCCTGTGGACTCAAAGTGATTTCTCCAAAATGTAAAATGTAGAGTCCTCTTGCTTGAAGCTTGGCCAACCTATTTCCTTGAATCTTGGGGTAATTCCACAATCCTTTAGCCATCCCTATCATTGAACTTGTCCTAAAATATACTTGGTGAAAGCATTAGTTCAATGACTTATATGTTGTTATTAATTACCAAAACAACCAAGGGAGCAAACGTGCTTTTAGGGTCGGAAGGTCCGGGATGGCCTAGAGGTTCCAAGGCTCGGGAAAATTGGGACGAACCCTACTTTCCAGATCTTGGAATTGGGTGGAAAATCATGAGGAAAAACCCGAATCTGACATGGAAAAAGAAATATTGGTGGGGATTGGATGGATGGAAAGCTAGATCCACACTTCCATAGCGAAATCCACAGATCCAAATCAACAAAATCTCCTAAAATCCAATGAATCCAAGAAAATTTGGTATGGCTATTTTTATGGGGCAAGCCCGGTAGCACGAATCTTTTTCACACTTGGAGGAGGAAATGGGAGAAAACCAAAGAGAAATCACAAACTCATGGACGAACTCCGATCACACATCCACAAGAAACACACTAAAACCCGAGATACAAAGATCCACGATCATCAAAAGGATACATGCTAACCGATAGTTCTCCTCACTACAAAGGAGGAGGCCTTGAATTCCGTAGGATCTTCCCTCCAGAGGGGCCTTGGCATCACGTCAGATCTTCTCACGTGGATGGGAATCTCTCCACGAGGGAGGGAAGTAGATGGATCTATGCTCAACAATTGTCATTGCTAAAAAAATATAACCCTAACTCGAGGAGGAAGAGGACTACTTATAGTCCAGGTCAAAATACGAGTGAAGGGGTACATGGGCCCTTTGGCTGAGTCACTGCTTCCAGGCAGGCCGGAAGTTCTGGGTCGGGCCGGAAGTTTTGGGCGCCGGAAGGTCCGGGCAGGGTCTGGCCGGGGTCTGGGCTAGACAGAGTGTTGGCTCGGGTCCTTAGTCTAGCAGATGGCTGAAACTTCCGTTCCAAGCATGGTGGTGTTGGCTCCTTCTCCTTCTTTACCTTTGTCTTAGGGGTGCTCCCTCGATCCTTTGTGGTCATCTTCCTCGCACCTGCAGATGCACATCGTTTCATTGTGAGGTAGCATCCAAGTCTCGTTGGTATCAAAGTCTAGCTCAAAGAGGAGTGATTTCACATTAGCATCCATGGAACGTGTGCGGGCTCTGGTCATGGGACCAGTTGGGGCTTGATGTAATGGTGTAGACTCCATGGTGGGTTGCTCCGCATCAGAAGGTATCCATGTGAATTAGTTACAGATATAAATATAAACAGGGGTTGAACATATGATGTTCAATCACCATGCCAAGTCATCTGACTTAGCTCGAGCACCATCATTCACACACACACACAGACACAAACACACACAAACACACACACCAAGTTCAACCTAGACCACCAACTGTCCATGACCATGGACACGGCTATTCGAATAGTTTTATACTCTACACAGGTTGCACACTTTACCCATGAGACTCGGGAAACATCCTTGGCAAGCCATGACTCGTGGAATTGTGCATTCCCGAGGCAAGTACCGGAAAACTGCCTTCCCTTGACGATACTAACAAAGAGTCCACGCGTTGGTGCCATCCCTCGTGATGTAAATCACAAGTATCATCCAAGAGGGCACACAACAGTGTTTCCCAGTGTCTGTGAAAATAGCCCATGTTCATCCTTTCTGGCACGACCCCGTATCGAGAGTGACCACGTCACTCCCGCCACTAGTAATGCAGGCTTTCCATTTGTGCCCACCAAGGTAATCAACAGGGCCCCGTCCCACAAGGGGTATCGTGGTTGTACATGTAAGTTTGGGATGGTCAACCGATCTTAAATCTCTCCATTTTCAAAAGTACACACACACACAACTTGCTCTGGGACGCCACTTACTTATCAACCGGTTACCTAGCTCAACATGATCTCCCTCGGGCACTAGTGGCACCATACGTTTTTTTGAGAAGTCTTTGAAAAAGCTTTTGTTTTTATCACCATGCATATTCTCATCCCTTTTTGCGTAGCATCTACACAGCAACCTAACTACTTCCCACCAACACAACTCTAAGTATCAAGTAGAATCATGTCATGCAAGTATCAACGATTAAGTATCAGAGGCAAACCATAAAGGTGGTCACCATATCATCATGATGAACACATTAAATTAAAGTGCCACATATATGCCATGTAATAAACTGGTTTCTTAAACATGGTCAGAGGGTTTCTTCCCTAGCTCAACAAAGTCTTCGGGGTCTTCAAAGTCTTCTGGCACAACTCGCTCATCAACAACACAAATTATCGTTGCAAATTTTTAATGGAAAAAATAAGAACACAAAAAAGAGAGAAAATAATGAAGTTCTATAATGTCACCCCACTCTATAAAATACTACAATAAAAATAAAAAAATATGTCTTCCTGGTTTTGAAGTGTAAAAGTTTTGCAAACTATTTTATAGTTGTTTTAAATAGTCAAAAGTAGGTTTTAAATAAAACCAGTACATGAAACTATTTACAAATAGTGCACAATTGGCATCATTAAATAGTACATAATATTTGGATTTGGGTAAATATTTGAATCTCTGGAATTTTTGGGAATTTGATAGTAAAAGAAAAATAAAAAGGCAATTGTGCCTTTGGGCCAAACGGCCAGCCACGGGGTCGTGGGAGAGGGGCCGCATGGGAGGCTAAGGTGCGGGTCCCCCACGGGGTCGTTGTCAACCTCCCACAAGGGAGGTGGCGTCGTGATGGCGGGTATGGAACCATCATGCAGCTGGCATTCAGGGGGAGGTGGAGGGAGATTCAGACGTGCACTGGTTCGCCAGCAACAAGGAATCTTGGCGGAACTGCTTCGGGAGGAGGTCGCCGTCAGCACCACAGGCTACACAGGCATGGGGGAAGAGAGGGGAAACAATCAGGGATGTGAGGGCAACTGATGGAGGAATAAACGAGGCGTGAGGGGCCCTCTACCTGGATATCGCTAGAGACCCCGAGTTGGCAGATCTCGGGAGCATAAGTGGGAGCTCCAGGTTGGTGATTAGGAGGGAGAGACGGGATCCAGAGGGGAGAAATGGACTCGGGGTAGTCTTATATAGCCGGGGCATGAGTCCACCGCAGACCATGCACCGATGAGGTGAATCGGTCGCTAGAGGGGGAGAGAGGTCACGGGGCTTGCTCCGTGGGATTCTTGGGGCTAGTCTATGCCCACGGGAGAGATGAGGGAGAAAGCAGGAGAGGTCAGGGGCGCCGCGCATGTGAGCCAGCTAATTGGAGCTCCCGAGAGGCCATGGTGCAGTTGCAAGGGAGGTCGGTCGAGGAGGAGAGAGAGGAGGGGGGCGACAGCGCGGCGTGTCCTGGAGGCAGAGGTCAGCAACTTGGCGAGAGGGGGAGCCCGAGGCTGTCGGGGCCATGCATTTGTTGGATATATGCCCTAGAGGCAATAATAAATAGGTTATTATCATATTTCCTTGTTCATGATAAAAATCTATTATCCATGCTAGAATTGTATTGATCGTAAACTCAAAATACATGTGTGGATACATAGACAACCCAATGTCCCTAGTGAGCCTCTACTAGACTAGCTCGTCGATCAATGATGTACAAGGTTTCCTGACCATAGACATGAGTTCTCATTTGATAACGGAATCACATCATTAGGAGGACAAGACCCAACCGTAAGCATAACATATGATCGTGTTAGTTTATTGCTACTGCTTTATCCATGTCTAGTATCCGTTCCTACGACCATGAGATCACGCAACTTCCTGACACCCGAGGAATGCCTTGTGTGTATCAAACATCACAATATAACTGGGTGCCTATAAAGGTGCTCTACACGTATCTTTGAGGGTGTCTGTTGGGTTGGTGTGGATCAAGAGTGGGATTTGTCACTCCATATGATAGAGAGGTATCTCTGGGCCCACTCGATAACACATCATCACAAGAAGCTTGCAAGAAATGTGACTAAGGAATTAGTCATGAGATCTTGTATTATGAAACGAGTAAAGACACTTGTCGGTAATGAGATTGAACTAGTTATGGACATACAGACGATCGAATCTCGGGCAAGTAACATACCAATGGACAAAGGGAACTACATACGGGATTGATTGAATCCTTGACATCATGGTTCAATTGATAAAGATCTTCGTAGAATATGTAGGAGCCAATATGGGCATCCAGTTCCTGCTATTGATTATTGACCATAGAGGTGTATCGGTCATGTCTGCTTCGTTCGTGAACCCATAGGGTCTGCACACATAATGTTTGGTGATGATATAGTGTTCATGAGTTATATATGTTGTTTACCAAAAGTTTTTTGGAGTCCCGGATGAGATCCCGGACTTCACAAGGAGCTCCGGAATGGTTTGGAGGTAAATATTTATATATGGGAAGTCGTATTTCGGCTACCGGGAAAGTGTCGGGTTTTTTCGGTATTGTATCGGGAAGTTCTAGAAGGTTCCAAAAACTTCCGGAGGAGTCAAGAAGTCCACCAAGGGTTCCACCACATCCCAAGGGTTTTCATGGGCTGAGGGGACGTGGCCTTATTTGGCCAAGTGCACAAGTCCCTCAAGGCCATGCAGTTGGGAAAGGTGGAAAGTCCACCTTTGTATGGAAGGGAAGGAGGGGGACTAGGATTCCACCTCCTCCCCACTTGGGTGCACCCTAGGGCTTGGAGGGGGTGTTCTCCATACCCCTCCACCTATATATAGAGGGGAGGGGGTTCCCCAAGAGGACACATGAAGCCCTTGATGCCCCTCTATCTCCCTAGAATGTTTTCTCCTCCGTTTGCGGTTTCGGTAGCGCTAGGCGTAGCCCTACCAAGGCGCCACCATGTCGTCATGTTGTCGAAGAACTCATCTACTACTCCACCCACGCTCACTGGATCAAGGAGTCGGAGATGTCCTTGAGTTGTACGTGGAGGTGTCATCCATTATGCACTAGATCGGGACGGATTGTGATTTGATCGTGGGACGAATTGTGATGGGATCGCAAAGACGTTCGACTACATCAACCGCATTTATTAATGCTTACACTTGGTAATCTACAAGGGTACATAAACACAATCCCCCTCTCGTAGCTATGCATCTCCATGGATAGATCTTGCGCGTGCGTAGGAATTTTTTTATTTCCCATGCTACGTTCCCCAACATTATTGGACAGTGGCTATAGTGTGGCCAGGGACTATAGTGCGCTCCAAAGCGCCCGTCTCACATTCCACACATGCCCCTAATGTTTTGGGCATGGCCACTAGCGTCTAGGGGTTTTTAGAGGGAGTAAACAAGTTGGGGGAAGCATTGGATCCTCTGGACGCTCCCTAGAATAGGAGGGGAGTGGAGAGAAAGGGAAAAATTAGGGTTCTACCACCTCAATCAGTGACCTGAGGCCTTTGGTTTTTTACTGGAGGTGCAAGGGTACTAGGATGAGCTCTAGTAAAAAGTTAGTGTGAAGGAGAATGATCAGGGGTGGAAATATGGTTTTTACTATTCTACCAAGAAGTGTTTGATGTTGGTTTGCGCAAGTAAAAAGGCTCCACTTGCCATGAGATTTAACCAAAATCAAAGATAAGGTAGAAATAAGGTTGACCACCAAGTTTGAGCTCATTTGTGGAAAGTTGATAGTGCAAACTTTGTAAACCCTGGAAATTAACAGAATCATGTCTGTGTAGATCTAGGCATGAAAATATATTATCGTTGATGCACCACTTGGTGTCGCATCATTATTTGGGGATTAGAAGATGACCACAAGTAGGAAAAAGAGTTTTACCTCCATTAAAAGGGCCCGCACCTGGGCAAACGCCGTCTCCCTTGTCTCCCGTAACCCATCAATCCAAGATCCACAGTTCGAGACCCACTACCCAAGATCTACCGGTTTTGACACGGATAGTCGTGCCTATTCAGAACCCCGTAGTAGATCTGCCAGTTTGGACACCACAACGTCCAAACTGCACGAATGAGCCCCTTACACCCCCACCAGCTCAATCGCCGCCCCGGCGTTTTCAGGCACCGCCAGGACACTTTTCTAATCCTATTGACAACATGCAGGAGGAGACTCATTACCTTGAAGCACTTCCCATCCAGGAAAATACCTTGGTTGAGATCAAGGCGAGGAACACCATGGAGATGCTAAAACTGCGGTCACCCAGCAGGCGCAGTGCACTTATAGCCGCGAGCGGATGCATTCCACGCTTTACACAAGTCAGAGTAAGAGCCACCACACAGATTCCCCGACGGTTTCTTGCGGCGGGTGCGAGCAACAAGCCCATAATTCTCCAAATCGACCAGCCTTCTCGGATGCATAGGTAGTTGTCAACAGCCCTGAGCCATGCGGTAGGCCGAGGCGGAAGCAGCAACATCAAGGATGGTTTAACAAAGAGCCGCCAAGCCCCAACCAGCGACCTTGGGGTCTAGAGTTAGCAACGGAACAATTGAAGTCCCCTGCCTCTCTCGAGCTCTTCGTAGTGAGTGTTTGCCCATACATTTCATGGGTCCTTGCAAGGTTCCTAATTAAATGGATGATCTTGAGCTGACTGGATGGTTATAAACTTATGAGTTAGCCATAGACATGCTTGACGTTAGCGAAGTTGTATGCGCTAAATATTTGACCATGATGTTAGAATGGCAGGCTCGCAGATGGTTGAAAAATCTTCCCCAAAATTCCAACAACACACGGGCAGAACTGAAGGAGTGTTTTCTCGAAAACTTTCAGGGTACTTGTAAGCGTCTGATGACGATCGCTGACCTGCAACTTTGCATCCAGTGTGTGGATGAGTCAGCCCATCAGTGGACTTGTTGGGTTTTATAGATTATGGACTCTTCCGATAGGATTACAACCACCGAAGCTGTTTTGATTTTGGAGGAGAACTGTAATTTTCTACGAGTCGTTCAAAAGATGGGGCACCTCGAATGCAAGGTACAAGATATGGGAGATTTGTTGGATGTTCTTACCAGATATGATGAGTCAGATAGCACGAAGGATCCTAGATCCTATGAACACAAGGCTGGTAAAAATAAGAAAAATGATACTGGCAAGGTGCACCAGCAAAACCCAGGTCATAGCGGGAATCATGGCAAACCAAGGAGATAATGGTAAATGCGGACATCCTGAAGGCAGGTCAGACATTGATGCCAACACCAATACCAATTTTAAAAATTAGCGACGAAAGAGTAATTCTGTCAGGACTTATAGTGGGAATAAGTCGCAAAATTATGAGGAAGCACTGAAAGCTTGTTCTCCCAAGCACAGTTAGCGTGATAGCTTCTCATTCATGGGAGAATTGCCATTTTATGCAGGAGTTCCGTAATCAAGCTTTTCAGAATATTCAAGGAGGCAACAATGATGGAAATCTGGGTCATCCGGGCAGATCTGGCGTTGGCTCATCTGAGGGCTTCACGGGTCTAGGCTCCCATGGATCTGGCTGCTCGAGGGTTGGTTATCAACTTCCTGGTAATAATGGCAATGGACAACAATAGTCATGACAAAACAATAAACAACATGACAACCAAACTGGTTTTTAGAGCAATCCTAACTAGTAAAACAGTGGGCAGTATCATGTGTTTACTACAAGCTCTTGGAGGCATAATTGCAAGCTGAAACCCCAGGCAATCAACATGGTTGAGCCAGCTGTCCCAATATATTTAAATTGGTATAAACAACCAATAACTTGGAGCAGGGAAGATCAACCTTCCCAGATTGACAATCCTGGTGGTCTTGCTTTTGTGGTCGCGCGTCCGGTTGGTGGGTATACTCTCATCAAGGTTCTCATGGACGGGGGAAGCATCAAATAGCAACCTTCATCTACAATGTTCCACAGAATTGTCCCTGGAAAGTCAGTATGTCTAATTGGGCGGATCAAACTCGACGTTTCTTTCGACTCAAAAGAAAACTACATATGCGATTCCTTGAGTTTTGAGGTGGTTAAAATTAAGAGCCCTTACCATGCCATTTTTTGATGGCCTTATTATGCTCATTTTATGGCTCGGCCTTGTTATGTCTATCTGAAACTAAAGATGCCCGGGACAAACGGTACTATCTATCAATATCGATGGATTCCGAAAAATAGCCTAGGAATGTGAGGAAGGGGATGTCGCTTATGTCGAGTGGGCTTGCACAATAGAAGTGTTGAAACTCTATACAACAAACTTGACCAGACATATATGACCCCCCCTCAAGAAACCCATCACTGATTCTGAGCCTTCGCGGAAATTCAATCCAACTGAGGATACCACGCAAATTTTTTTTACCCTCGGAGATTCATCCCAACAATTCACTATGGGACACACGTGGATCCCAAATAGGAAAGCGCGCTCATCGAGTTCATCCACGAGAATTGATACATCTTTGCATGGAAAACTTCTAGCATGCCTAGAGTACCGAGAGAACTCAGTGGGCACCACCTTAACGTGGATCCAAAACTAAAACTTGTTCGACAATACCTTCGTGGTTTTAACGAATAGAGACGAAAGGCTGTCGGTGAATAAGTAGCCTGGCTCCTAGCTGTCGGGTTCATCGTTGAAGTTTTACACCCAAAGTAGCTGGCAAATCCAGTGCTTGTTCTGAAAAAGAATGGCACTTGGCATATCTCTGTTGATTACACAGATCTGAACAAGTCTTGCCCCAAATACCAATTGGCCCCCCTCGCATTGATTAGACTATTGATTCTACAGTAGGTTGCGAACATTTGTGTTTCTTGGATGCATACTCTGGCTATCATCATATTAAGATGGTTGTTGAGGACCAAGAGAAGATGACTTTCGACACTCGTTCTAGAGACTTTTGCTACATTTATATGCCTTTTTGTATGAAAAGCGTGGGGGCTACTTATCAACGCTGTGTTCAGAAGTGCTTACACCAGCATATTGGGAGAAACGTGCATGCTTATATTGATGATATTGTCATAAAATCGCAAAAAGGAGACATTACTGGATGACCTCATGGAGACATTTAACAACCTTTGGGTGTACAAGATGAAGCTCAAGGAGACATTTAACAACGGGCCAAGTGTGTTTTTGATGTTCCTACAGGAAAATTGCTGGCTATCCTGGTTTCAGAGCATGGCATTGACGCCAACCCGGAGAAGATCAAGGCAGTGACCTCCTGTTGCAGCATCGCACTTACTAACCGGCACAGCCTCAACCCACCTAGTAAACTTCTTAACTGCCACCAAGAGGTGGGTCTTCTTATCCTTGTACCTTTTGAAAGGTCCTACCATATCAAGTCCCCACACCGTAAACGGCCAGGTGATTGGAATCATCCACAGTTCTTGAGCCGGCACGTGAGCATGACGCCCAAACTTCTGACACCCGCCACACTTACTAACCAAATCCTCTTCATCTTTACGAGCTATTAACCAGTAGAAACCATGGCGGAAAGCCTTGGCCACCAGTGATTTTGACCCGGCATGATGACCACAATCACCAACATGGATTTCTTGCAAGATCTCTCGGCCCTCATCTAGAGAAGCATAGCGTTGAAGAACACAAGTCACACTACGCCGATCCTACTCGCCATATTTAATAACCATACACTTAGACCGCCTTCTGATCTACCACGCTGGAGTCTCATCTTGAGGTAACTCGCCGCCGGTTAAGTACGCCAGATAAGGCAGCGTCCAATCCGGGATCACATGGAGGGCTTCCACCAATTGCCCCTCCAGGTCAGGTATAGCCAAATCTTCCTACATCGGTAACTTGAATGACGGATGATACAATACGTCCAAGAACACATTAGGTGGCACCATCTTATGCTGAGACCCCAACCTAGATAACGCATCAGTCACCTCCTTCTTGCATCGATCGATAAGATCCATCTGATAACCCTTGAAATGGCCATCAACAACATCAACCGCCTGGCGGTAAGCCACCATACGAGGGTTCTTTGAGTCCCATGTGCCAGAGACTTGCTGAGCTACTAGGTCTAAGTCACCAAGACATCTGACCCAGCTCAAGTTAATCTCCTTGGCCACCCAGAGCACCAGAAGCAAAGCCTGATACTTTGCTGCATTGTTAGTACAAGGAAACATTAGCCTCAAAACCTAACAGAATTTTTTGCCTCGTGGGGAAGTTAAAACAACTACAACTCCCGAGCCTTCCAATTGCGTGGATCCATCAAAGTGAATCGTCTAGTATGTGTTGTCTGGCTTCTCCTCAGGCGATTGACTTTCTGTCCAATCGTTTATGAAGTCCCCCAAGGCTTCAGACTTGACAGGCGTACGAGGAGCATATTTCAAATTTAGGGGCCCAAGCTCAAGTGCCCATTTAGCAATTCTGCCAGTGGCTTCTCTATTTTGGATAATATCTCCCAATGGGGCAGAACTAACCACTGTGATCTGGTGTCCAAAGAAGTAATGCTTCAACTTGCGGTTTGCCATGAACAACCCATATATCAATTTCTGCCAATGCGGATACCTTTGCTTGGATTCTATCAAGACCTCGCTGACATAGTAAACCGGCCGCTGGACGGGATACTCTTTCCCTGCCTCCTTACGCTCCACAACAATTAAAGCGCTGACTGCTCTGTTATTAGCAGCCACATACAAAAGCAAATGTTTTTCTCAGCCGGAGTAGCCAAGACTGGTGGCTAAGCCAATTTTTTCCTGAGGGCTTCAAGTGCCTCCTCCATAGCCTTGCTCCAGACAAAGCCATTCATCTTTTTCATCATTAGATATAGAGGAATGGCTTTCCCGCCCAGGCGGCTTACGAACCGGCTTCGTGCAGCAATATGACCCGCCAGGCATTGCACATCATTAGGCATGCCATCTTGGAAAAGGAAGTAATAGCCTTTATCATGTGTGGGTTAGCTTCAATACCAAGCTCTAAAACTAAAAAACCCAAGAGCTTGCCTGCAGGTACACCAGAAATACTTAGCCGGGTTAAGCATCATCTTGTAGACCCAAAAATTGTCAAAGTTTTCCTTCAAATCCTCCACCAGAGTTTCCTTCTTTCTTGACTTGACCATAATATCATCAACGTAGGCGTGAAGATTGCACCCAATCTGACCATGGAGATAGTTCTGCACACAATGCTGGTAGGTCGCCTGGGCACTCTTGAGCCCAAAAGGCATAGACACATAGCACAAAGCACCAAAAGGCATAATAAATGTTGTCTTCTCTTGGTCTTTAACTGCCATCTTGATCTGATGATAACCTGAATAAGCGTCCAGAAAACACAGACTCTCACAAGCTGTCGTTTCATCAATGTTTTGATCAATACGGGGGAGAGCAAACGGGTTAACCGGACATGCCTTGTTAAGGTCCGTGTAATCCATGCACATGCGCCATGTCCCGTTCTTCTTGAGTACCAGCATCGGGTTAGCGAGCCACTCCGGGTGAAAAACTTCAACGATGAACCCTGCTGCCAAGAGCCGGGCCACCTCTTCACCAATTGCTTTCCGCCTCTCCTCATTGAATTGGTGCAGGAACCGCTTGACTGGCTTAAACTTAGGATCCACATTAAGGTGGTGCTCAGCGAGTTCTCTCGGTACACCCGGCATGTGAGAAGGCTTCCATGCAAAGATTTCCCGATTCTCATGGATGAACATGATGAACGTGCTTTCCTTTTTGGGACCTATATTACTCCCGATGGTGAACTGCTGTGATGAGTCACTAGGCGCAAAATCCACCAACTTGGTATCATCTGCCACAAACTTGTGTGGCGGATCAGGCTCTGAGTTAGGCTTTTTTAGCGGGGTCATAGCCTCTAGGTCCACATTTTCCTTATGAAACATGAGATCTCCCTCCGCACAACTTGATTCTACATAGGGTGCATCCCCATCCTCACACTCAGCAGCCGTTTTCCGGCCTCCATGCACCGTGATCGTCCCGTTTAACCCCGGGCATCTTGAGCTGCAAGTAGACATAGCAGGGCCTAGCCATGAATTTAGCATAAGCCGGCCGTCCAAACAGAGCGTGATGTGGGCTCTTAATCTTGACCATTTCAAACCATAGAGACTCCACCCTGTAATTGAATTTGTCACCAAAAGCAACCTCCAATGAAATATTTCCCACTGGATAAGCCGACTTCCCATGCACCACGCCATGAAATACTGTTGAAGAAGGTTTGAGATCTTTGTCAAGAAAATTCATCTGGCGGAAAGTGTCATAATACAAATTGTTGATATTGCTGCCTCCATCCATAAGAACTTTGGTGAACACATATCCTCCCACTTGGGGGGCAACCACTAGAGCCAATTGTCCTGGGTTATCCACACGCGGCGGGTTATCCTCCCTGGTCCAATATATGTCATACTTAGACCACTTTAGATACTGCGAGAGAGTCAGCATAGCTGCATTAACAGCCCGTTTGCGTAATTTTCGATCCCGCTTGTCATGACTGGTTGTAAAGATGTGGTACTACCTGGACTTAGATGCTAGGGATTACTCTAATACCCGGACTGGTTATTTTGCTCCTGACCTCCAACACCATATTGTTGCTTATTCCATCCATGGTTTGGTTGGCCCTGATGGCCGGAGCTGAGCCGCCCGGACCGAAGCCAGACCCGAAAGGACCAAATCTTGACCTGCTGAATGGTCCGCCGCCACCACCTGGTTGCTGGTTATTGCCGTAATTTTGATACGCTCGCATAATCGAATTCCTTCCAAGCATGAGTTGACGGCTGACCCGGACGGCTGTGTTTCGGGCAAGGATCATTCAACATTGCCTCCAAGCTGGCAGTCTTGCATTTAAATGGGAGCTTGCAATTACCCTTGCCGCGGTTATTCCTAGTGTTAGCATTGGCCACTAGCTCTGATCCACCGTCCTAGTTCTTCTACTTTCCGCCGTTTCCATTATTGTTATTTCCTCCCCCATTCTTCGACTGACCCTTGCCATTGTTATTCTTCTTTCCCTTGGCCAATTTCTCATCATCAAAACCAGGGTCCTTCATGTTGTTAGAGTCTGCATACTTGGTGAGAGATGTCATGAGTTCCCCCATGTCTTGACATGTGCGCTTGAGCCGACCGAGCTTCTGCTTCAAAGGCGTGAAGTGGCAATGTTTCTCCAAAATTAAAACCGCTTGAGACGCCGTGATGTTATCAGAAGAGTGGATGATGGTCGAGACCCATCGAACCCAATGATGAGCCAACTTGTCTCCACGCTACTCGAAATGATCCAAATCCACAATAGTCATGGACTGCTTGCACGTTCCCTGGAAGTTTTTGATGAACCTCGCCTTTAACTCGGCCTAGGTGCTAATAGTCTTGGGTGGAAACCCTTTCAACCACGTACGAGCCGGCCCTTCCAGCATCATGAAGAAATACTTGGCACATACTTCATCACTAACATCCAACATCTCCATGGCCAATTCATAACTTTCAATCAAAAAAGCCTCTAGAGGCAGGTCAGCAGTATAGTTGGGCACCTTTGCGAGGGCCTTTGAAGTCTTTCGGCAAACGCTCGTTTTGCAAAGTTGACACTAAGAACGGCACTCCCACAGCCCTAGAAGTTAAGAGGACTCCTACCGAGATGGAGGATGCGACTGTGGGCTCCTGATAATCCGTCGCCACAGCCACAGCCGCCGCCTCTCGCTCAGCTCTTGCCCGATCCACCAGCACTGGAGCAATGAGCCAGCCGATCATCCCTAGGTGGGTTTCGATGTCTATTACTATTAGAAACCGCCAGCGACTTATAACGCTGGTTGTAGCTGTGGCTTGGGATGGGGTTGAGTGTACGCGACTCCGGCTATAAGTATATTTCTCCTGCTGGGCCACCACCATCTGCAGGTACCCAATGGCGTTTCGTACTTCCTCTGCAATAGGTGCCTCATAAGGGATAGGAATTGTACCAAGCCTAGTCGCCGCTGCCACCATTTCTCTACCGGTTTAGAATAATGACCCGGTGGTGTCGAAAAAGGCTATGGTGGGGTCTGGTTGCGGTAGAGCGGGTCTAGCTACTGACGCTGAACCGCCGCCCGACTTCCAGGTACTTCCGCCGTCCGGGTTATAGTCAAAGGTAAATTCCATCCCATCCCTGGCATGTTAAACATATTTCTGTTTCATATTGATCCGACAAAATGGGACTAATGCCTCATCCGGTGCACTGCCACTTTAGACTGCTGCTCTAGCCCTAAGCGAAAAGCCTCTGCCCTGATCTCCTGTTGGACTCCAACCATCTGGTCCTTCAACCTTGTGATCTCCGTGTTACGGGCCGCATGGTTCTCAACAGTGACCTCGGTTTCCATCAGGGCTGTAAGCTCGTCCATCAAATCTGGAAGAAATTGAGCCGGTGGCCTGTCTGCTCCAGATCTGGCCGCACCAGTGGTTGCGCTATTAGAGGCCGGTGCTGTGCCCACAATGAAGATGGTGGCGTGGTTTGGCAGCTCATACTCCTCCCGCTCAGGATATTCCGACTTAGGGAATTGCTCGACGTAGCCCCCAAGCCCGCCCTTGTGAAGTTGATAGATTGATTCTGTCTCTCTGCTCGAGGATCCATCCTCTAAGTAGATGAGAGTTCCTTCCCCTGGCATGGAACCTTCATGCTCCATGCCTTGGGTAAAGTCAACGAAGACATGCTTCCTGCCCGAGTTAACACGGCGGGTTGCGCACATCGGGCCAGCTCAACGAGGTCGGTGCAGATGTCCAGCCCGAGTTTCGATCCGCCGATCTTGCCGATGAATACGTGAATTCCTCCTAACAGGCTGTGGTGCCCATACCCAATTGAGTCGGCCTTGGGGCCTCTGCTGGCGTCATTGATGTAGATCTTGCCGCAACGACTCTTGGTCATCCTGCCAGTGGCGTATCCCTCGATCCCTGGAAGAGATCCCTTCGAGAACCTTACACCACCGAGCGCTAGCCCCATGGTGGGCGCCAACTGTCATGGATTTGTCATGGCAGATGCCCGGGTGAAAGGACTTATGTTCGAGGCCATCCCTAAGGTGGTTAACTCAAAGGGGTTGGTCGGAATCAAGACACAAGGTTTTACCCACGTTTGATCCCTCGGAAAGAGGTAAAAGCCTATGTGTTCTATTGATTGCGTATCGATTTCAACAGAGCGAGTTCGCTTGACCTAGCTATCGATCAATTGTTTCATGGTCTGAGCTGCCAAGGTAAGTCGCGCTTATATACACGAGTCAAGGCCTTGGGCTTATAGGAGTCCGGGTCAGGTTAAACTTAACAACCGACCTCACCTCTAACTAAACATGCCGTATCTAACAAGTCGCTCCCGGTGTCCCAAGTCCGCCATGTTACATCCTAACTTCTAGCTCTAGGACTTCTGGCCCATTGGTTATGTTTATTCGTGGTGTTATCATAAGCCGCCAACCGCATGACCTAGACCCACGTGGGCGGGTCTCACCCTGGGTATATATCCCCAACAGTTTTGGTAATTAACAACAACATATATGCCATTGAACTAATGTTTCCACTAAGCATATTTCAGGTAAAGTTCAATGATAGGGATGACAAAAGGATTGTGGAATACCTGAAGATGTAGGAAATGGATTGGCAAAGCTTCATGCAAGAGGACTCTACATTTTACTTCGTGAGAAATCACTTTGAGTCCATAGGAAAGCCAATACTATTAAAAGGGGGTAAGGTACTGTTGGTGAACAAAATCCTCATACATGCACAAGTGATAGTCACCAAATACAACCACAAGCTCTTCCACAAAAGTCTGTCCAAAGCCAAATACTCAAAATCTATGCCCAACAACTCCCACTCGGTGCGACCGATTCCCAGACTCAGACAGACCCATCCGAAACCCTAGCCTTTCAGTGCAACTAATTATGGTTTGGTGCCACTGAGTTTGGGTTGCCAACTTCCTGTTACCCCAATTCACAAAATCGGCCCCACCGAGTTTGTTGGATCGGCATCACCGAGTCACGCAATCTGACCGTTTGTGACCTAATCGGTGCAACCGAGATTTATGTATCGATCTCACCGAGATTCAAAAGTTGCTACCTTTGGTGCAACTCGGTACCACACAGATTCACACATCGGTGTGACTGAGTTGGTCACTTAAGGTGTAACGGTTGGTTTTTTTTAGATGCCTATATATACCCCTCCACCACCACTCACTCGCAAGATAAGCACTCATAACAGATCCCCACTCATACCAACTGATTTTCTGAGAGAGAGCTAGCTACTCATGTGTTGAGATCATGCCATTCCAATCCAACCATATGAATCTTGATCTCTAGCCTCCCCAAGTTTCTCTCCAGCCAATCAATCTCTTCCACCAAATCCAAATCTATGAGAGAGTGATTGTGTATTGAGGAGTGTATCATCTTGAAGCACAAGAGCAAGGACTTCATTGACATTATCGAGCCTATTACCTTTGGAGGGTGGTGCCTCCTAGATTGGTTAAGTGTCACTTGGGAGCCTCCTACTTCGTGTTGTGGAGTGAACCAAGAAGTTTCTAAGGGAAAGGAGATCACCTACTTCGTGAAGATCTACCTCAATTTAGGCGAGTCCTCCATGGACATAGGTTACCAGGGTATAGCCAATGTTCCTTCTTAGTGGAACCCTCCATGGGTAGAGCCCTCTGTGGAATCTCGCGATCGTTATCCTCTGTGGGTTGAAGACTCCATAAAAGTGGACATACGATAACAAGACCTATTGGAACCACGGGAAAATCATCATGTCTCCAAATTACGTTTGATATTCCTACCCTTCCTTTACTACTCATGCTTGTCTTTACTTTCCGCTGCTATACTCGTAGACATGCATGTGTAGCGTGTGCTTGACTTGCTATGAATGCTAAAATCTGCCAACACTTAAAATTGGGAAATGTAGAATTTTATTTGGTCAAGTTGTCTAATCACCACCCCTCTAGACCTACTTTCGATCCTACACGTCTCCCTACCTCGAGAGGATGCTAGCACCCGTGAGGGGCGCATGATCAATGGCGACATCTATAGGTATGACAAAGTTTGACACATAGGCCTCTGTACAAAGGCTTTGGCTTCCTCATGTGCTGTCAGCGCACGTCCCATGGGTAGCCTGCCCGCGTTGTTGGTTGCCCGTACCTTGATGCGGGTAGCCTCCCTGGTCAGCCACCGCGCCTCCGTTTTAGTTACCCACCTGCTAAAGAGGCCGTGCCGCCTTGTCACTGCACCGTTCGGTGCGCTCATGCTGGGACGACCCAGGCTATTGGCGGTCCACCATGGCATGGGTGCATGTGTTGAGGCGCCCGCGGAGCACCCCGTCACCTTCTTCGAATGCTCCACTGGCGGTGCTGGTCGGAACCCCGAAGCCGGCCACTGGGATCTGGAGGAGGAGGAGCATGACGCAGGGCAGGCCTTGCTTGGGCTCGCCTGGGCATGGGGCGAGCGTGTCATCTGCTGGCGAGGTAAGCGGTACGGCGAGCGAGCCCCCGGCGCCCAGGCCCTCCTTGCCATGGCGATCAATTCTGCGATGTGGTCGGCCCACGCATCGAGACGCCCATGCGTCGAGCAACGGCGAAGCAGCTCACTCGCCATCAACACCGCTTCATGCGCGTTGAGGTCTCGCACGTGGGGACAGGTTGATTATGGTCCCGTGGGCGCCGCATGTCCGCTGCGCGCCTTGTCGGCACTAGCGGCAACGACAATGGAAGCGATGTTGGAGGCCTGGTAAGAGACACCCACCAACGAGCTACCAGAGTGCATGTCATGGGTGGTAGCGGTGAGGTTGGTGAAGGCAGATCCGCTGGGGCTAAAGGAAGCTTGCCGAGCGTCGGCCATCGAAGCGACAAATCGGAGGAAAGAGAAGCTTGTGGAAGACTCCGACACGCCCCCTACCTGGCACGCAAAATGTTGGATTTCGGGCTCTGCAAAATCCAAAGAGGTTCCAACTTAGGGGCGTGTGCAAAGATCCTTACCAGCTCCGGCTTCAAGCTCACCGGCGATGACCTAGCCTGGCAAACTCACACAATCACGGGAACAAGACCAACACACAAGGATTTACCCAGGTTCGGGCCGCTGCGAAGCGTAAAACCCTACTCCTGCCTTTGGGTGGATTACATCACGAGGAGGTTTGTGGATGAACTATTACAGTGGTGAGCAAGCTCGCGAGGATGCTTGTGTGGTGATTTTTCTGATCCCCCTCTCCTGAGCAGCCTATCCTTTCTTTATAGTGGCCTGGGTCCTCTTCCCTTATCGCAATGGTAGGAAGGGATCACACAATGGCCAAATTCAAAAGGGGGCAAGGATTACATCCTTATCCTGACGAAATGTGGTCTTCACCTGCAAAGCGGCCGATGGTGATGCAGTGGTGGGCTTGGCGATGACGTCCGTCTTGTGGAGCTCGTGTTCTTGGTCTTGGTCTTGTTGTGCCGGAATGGAAACCTCTGGAGTGCTTTGGGAATCTACGTACGCCCTTGCCTCCTTTGGACCAAAGAGGAAATTGTCTTCGCTTCACGTTGATGCCCACCTGGCTCGTCTTGCGTCATCCTTGACCTCTCGTGGCTGAGTGCTGCATAAAGATCTCGGCCCCTCAAGAGGCGACCTAGGGAGGCCTCTTCCCTCCGGGGGGTCTTGGTGTTGTCCTCCTCGCGAGGGAGGGGCCCTTGCAAGGGCCTTGTCTTGAGTGAGGCCGCACTGGGCCGTACCCATCTGTCGAAGTGGGTCGCGCCCTGGCCCGCAGGCTGGTAGGTCTGGGTACCCCCGTTCACAGAACACCGACATAGGCATATTGATATTGTGATACATCCATCTCGTCAGCGATCAGAGTTGCAAAAGGGAGGGTCACCCCCATACAATTGGCATAATCTTCTCAAAATTCCGACCCATCAAGCTTGAATTCCAGAAAACTTTGAGAGCCATATTAGGTCCATCACGAGCGTTCGATTTCCTGAATTCTGTCACCCATTGTGGCACCGTAGGCAGCTCTTTAAGCATATCCTTAACTTTCCTAGGAGGGTGTTTAAGATTTTTTACCACCATAATAGTGAAGACATGTCATGTGAATACCTGTTCTACATAGGTAAAGATAGCCTTCAACTTCACGATTGGCAGCTGCACAAGATTTTCATCCTTTCGTCCTACGCACAAAGATAAGCGGAGAGATAAGCCAACATAGCATAATGACCTATAATTTAAACCTAAGAAAGTTCAAATGATCATACGAAAAATCGAAGTTATCATCTCGTTTATGTGTTTCTTGAGAGTCCAGAATTCTTCCATCACACACCCATGCTCACTTTCTGCATCTTCGGCGTGCTTCAGGAGAGCGGCCTTTTCTTTCTCAAAATTCGTCTTAGCTTGATCAAGGAGATTATATGCTTGTTCTGCTGATCTTTCATGACGAGTTACTTTTTCTTCAACATCAATCTTAAGTTTATTCTCATCCTTAAATTGCCTTTGAAGATTGACTGTGTTAGATTCAGCATTCTCCAACAATTCTTGTCCAAGCATATGAAACATAAGTGGACATATGAAGTCACGAGCCGCCTAAGACAGATGACTCGATCTTTGGGGGCTACAGTGTTCAAAAACCATCTCAATCTGATCAAGTCCCATGCAGTTGCAAGCAATCCACATGGCACTTGGGGGCTAATGTAAAAAACTCTTTGTTATACAAGAGGAAGACCCGGCTATCTCGTAGAGAGAAGCCGTCCCTTGGGGGCTACAGGATCTAAAATTATAAATACAAGGTAGCAAATTTTTCCATACAAATAACACCCCACTATTTCAAAGAAATAAGCCAGCCCTTGGGGGCTAAAGGTGGCATTTTTCCCTATCCAAAAACAATACAAAGTACTGGCTCATTATTATCATAATGACCTGGTCCTTGGGGGCTATGATTGATTCTTCTAAGCTAGATTTGAAGGACCAGCTCACTATTTTCCTCATACTAACCTGACCCTTGGGGTCTATAACAGTGCAAATGGTAAACAAGATAAAGGTGAAGTTTCACCTCATATTTTTGTTTCAAAGTATTTCATCTCAATTTCCCGGCTCTGAGACAACTGGGTCAAATACTGCTGATACACATCATTAGCACCAAGAGCAGAAAAATCAGGAAGCTTAAGCTTGGATTTTCCCTTCTCCAACATCTTCGACTAATTTTTACTTATAAACTTAGAGAAAACACTTGAAGGACTAGGAGCCTGGAAACTTTCTCCTATCATCGCTACTTCTGCATTGTCAATAGTAGCGGGATGAGTAAGACTAGGTGGTTGAAAGTCCGAGCCTGATGTGCCTTGGTTTTCAGCCACCGTGTCCATAAAGACTGGATCTTCAACATGATTCATTTCTTCATTACGGGCTAGTTCAGTACCCAAGTCCGGGTTATCTTGGCCAGAAAGATCAACTTGAGTTGTCGCTTGTTCTGGTGGTGGATTTGGAATACTATTGTTCACGACAGCAAAAGATGACTCGCCGACTTTCTTCCTTACAAAAGCTTTGGTTTTGTAGTTTGAAAACAAACTACTGAGCTAAGGACGAAATAAGTGATTGCAACAGCAAAGTAAACTCAGTTTTGAATAGAAGCTTACCCATAGTTGATAGTAAAAGCCGGAAGTTGAGTCATCGTAGAATCACCAGAAGAAGGAGGATATTCTTGATAAAGTGAATTTGAAGGACTCAGAGGTTGTTTAGAAAGACTGTCTTGAGGGCGAGAAGCCATCACCTCAACGTGTTGCTTACAGGCAACCGACTCATGGGATAAGATGGGTTCTAAATTGCTGAACTGCTTTGAGTCCTGCATTTTGATTGGCTGGCGTGTTGAATTTTCTACAAAAGAAATTTTGGGTCTAAGTAAGCATCCAGATTCAAATTGTTTACTTTCCTGACAACCCTTCTTGGCTTTCTTGGGATATATGTTTCTGGGGAACTGGAAGAAATTGGAATTACCGCAACATTGTTGGCTTGTCTAATTTCCATTTTATCCTGTGAAGCGAATCAAGCTCTACCTCGGACATTTCTCCCCAGTTTTTCAGGTCATTCATTTTACTAGATGAAGGAGCAGGGTCCCTAGTTGTGACTTTACAAAAATCATAATTGGCCTACAACAATTACACAATCAGAGTTGACAAAAGACAATGAAGACATACTACATACCGGAGGAAATATATTTTTCGTCACACCCTATAATTGTATCACTTTGCTATGCAATGGTTTTACAAAATTTGGACCCATTTAAAACTTTTTGCTTCATTGTGATTGTTGACTTGGCTACTACTTGCTTGAATGTTTGCTTGTGTTTCAAATCCTAGAGATTCTTCTTCTCTGCATATTCATCTTCTTGACCCAAACTCCCTGCCCAATGACCATATGTACCCAAAACTAGTTTTTTCAAAATTTATTTTGGACAAAAATGATTTATTCAAATTAGGTTTTCAAAACCCCCTGAGTTGAGGTTTGTACCACAAGTCCTCAAATTGGGTGGATTGTGTTGCCCCAAATACTTTATTTTGATCCTACTATATATAAGAATTACCAAAATCACCAAATATAATTTCAAAGATTTTTTTGATATTTTGTTTAAAGGCTTTTTCTGAAGGACATAAATGGTCTTTCATAAGGAAAATTTATTTAAATGCTTTTAAAATATTTTTGAAACTTTAGGGAAAGTCAGTGGACATAAATTTTCCATATATATGAGTTTCACCACATGGTCATCTTCAAAATAATGGGCAAAACCCTCCAAAACCCTTTCCGCTTAAATCAAGCATTTGAAATATTTCTATAATAAATATTCTCAAATAAATACAGGAATATTCTAGAAAGTCACATGTGCCTAACGTGATGACCTTGCCAACTTCCATCCCAATCCAAACTGTTTTGTTTCACCAAAATATCCCAAAACCACTCCTTTCCAGATCGAAATTTGAGCAACTCTAAATTGCCTACTGTCTTCTATTGACCTCAAACATTGTGGACACGTTCTAATCCCAAAATAATGAAGCTACATCAAGTGGTACATCAAGGAGAATGGATGTGCATGCCTCGATCTACAGAAACCTAATTCTTTTAATTTCTAGGGTTTACAAAGTTTGCACTATCAACTTTCATCAAATGAACTCAAATTTGGTGATCAACCTCAATTATAACTACCCTTTGATCCTGGTAAATATCAAGGCAAGTAGAATTCATTTACTTGCCCAAGCCAACATCAAACAACTTATGGTGTATTCTCAAACTCACTGTTTCCAGCACTTTTACTCTTCTCCTTGCTCCCAGATTTTTACCACGGCTCCTCCTAGTCCCCTTGCAGCTCTAGTGAGTCTTGCATGGTCGTAGCTCCACTATTGGGGTTCAAAACCCCAATTATCACCTCTGGATAGTAGCATTTCACCTCTCTCTCTACTCTTCTTCTACTCCTCTGGGTAGAGCCCCCAAGGCATCCTATGCCATTTCCAGTTTGTTTACTCCCCACTAGACCGAATAGAAACGGTTGGTTGTGCCCAAGACGTCGTTGGCATACCGTGGCATGCCAAACGAGTGCACTGCAGTGCTCTACAGTGCGCACCCGCACTATAGCCACCGCCCAATCTCAACACCCGGCCACCTCGGGCCTCCCCAACGTGTCCCCCGAGATCACCTCGGTGTTAGGGACACGATAAGTGGTCGACCCCGTCCTCTCTCTCTCCCTCCCGCCGCATGTTCTGAGCACCGGCAGTTCGGCCAGTGAGCTGCATCACACGCATGCGCTCCCCTATATCTTTATTCCCTCCCCTCATCGTGCACCATGTCCAGAAACACCTAAGGCAACTCTCCTCGATCCCTTGTGCCCTCAAGCCTCGACCACAACCTCGTCGGCGCACCCGAGTCAGACCCCGAGCCACCTACAAAAAGACACCCCAAGACTCTTCTGCCCCCTCTGGACCCCTTCTCCTCCTCCCAATTGTGCTCCCACACCCCTCCTTCTTCGTTTCGAAGACCAGACGCTCAGGATCGAGTCGGGTGTCTTAGCCTCTAGTCGCTGGTGCCCGCATGGTGAGAGGTCTCCTCTAGTCCCATTTTATCTCCCTGTGGTCGTCTATCTCTCCCCTGATTTGTTCCCCTTCTATGGTGTATTTCCAGTAGGGAACCATTCCCGATGACCTCTCCTGAAGATGCTCCGCCAAACTATTTCGGCGCCGCCGAACTAGACGCCTCTGGTGACCAACTCGGGCACATTCTGACTGGCGATGAGTACTTGAGCATGATGAAGCCAACTACTCCCTCCCTCGCGCCCACATCGCCGACGGTGATCTCCTCCCCTCTCTGTCCCGAGAAGGGTCATGACAGGTGGGACCCCCCTTATGGGATGTGGCTTTGTTGATTACTTTGGTTGATACTAGCAGGGAGCCCGCATTACTAGTGGCGGGAGGGTATGAGTTACTCTCTCGATACGGGGTCATGCCTGGTAGGGCGACCATGTACTCTCTTTACACGCACCAAGCACACTGGTGTGTTCCTTCATGGATGGTACTATGTTGAGCGATGCTCATGTTTTGTACATCATGAAGACACAGGCCAATGTGTGGACTCTTTGTTTAGTGTCGTCTAGGGAAAGGCATTGTTTACCTCGGTTATGTAATATATTGCGAGTCATGGCTTGACATGGAAGTTCGAGCCTTGTGGGTAAAGTGTGCAACCAATGCTAAGTGTAAAACTATTTGAATAGTTGTGTCCACGATCATGGACAACTGGTGGTCCTGCTTAAACTACGTCTGATGTTTTCACAAACTTGGTGTTTGTGTGTATGCGTGTGGTAGAAAGATGATACTTGAGCTAAGTAGGATGACTTGGCATGATGATTGAACATGAGATGTTCAAACCCTTATTATATTTATATCGGCAAACTTGTTCACATGGATACCGGCAACCTCATGATGCATTCTTTTAGAAGTTAATTAATCATGTAATTGCAGACAAAATTGGCTTTCCAGAAACTTACCTAGTTAGTCCTATATCATGCATTGTTATACCTTTTTTCCAAAATGTAGGTTGCTTGCGAGTACATTCAAAGTAATCATTGGCTTGCCACTGGTTATTTACTTGGCCGGTCATGGAAGAGAAGGAATACGGTGAAGAGTTCGGTGGTGACGATCATGCAAACTAGGACACTTCCCACTCAGAACGCATATAGGGTTAAGGCAGATGGCATGGGCCTAGGCTATTCCGATGCGAGTTTATGTTTTTTATTTGGCCTTTCTGGCCCTATCTATATAAGACTTTACCTTGATGGTATTTATTTGTGTAAGATGCTAAGTATGGATGTAAGACTCATGTTATTCAACTTCTGTGTGTTTAGTGAGCATTCTTCTCTAGGATCACTAGACATGTCCGTTCGATGATCACGACTTATGAATCGGGGTCCCCATGTTTTCCACATAAAAAAGAGCCAGTCCAGTCCTGCTGTACTTCTCATTTGAATCACCAAAGAACTTTTTGGTGGCCATATTGACATGATTCTCAGAAAGCTTCTTTCTGGTGAAGCATTGTGCATCTTTTAGCTTGCTAGTGTAATTGCGCATTAAGTCGCCTCTTACATTAACGGGTTGGATACACCAGCTTATCCAATACCGCATCAGGTCGATCCTAGTAAGGCCATGGGAAATTAGAAATCTTATCATAAAAAGCACATTTGCTAGAAATTTTCTTTGTTCTACAGTTGACCAACTCGGGATCTGCAAAGGCACCAAGCTGGTCCAATCTATAAACCGACAAAGGGTTCTCGCTTGCAGGGGAAGTGTTCTTACAATAGAACAATATTTTATTCCACCCCTTTGGATGACTCACTAGCTTGGTATTAGGAGAAGAACTGTTCTTCCTATTCTGAATGGAAATGTTGGCATTCTGGGAACGAGGGTAGCCAGACCTGCCTGCATACGGCCCAGGAAATGGCCCACTTTTTCGTTACCTAGGTATGGCCTGGCATGGCTCTACTCAAGAAAAGACCCTCGCGAGGAACCCAGGCTCACGAGGGGGAACGACACCAAGACGAGCGAGGATAGGCATACTCAGGCCACCTCCAGACCGGTGGAGATATCCTTGCAGAACCCAGCTTCCGGAGTCAAAGAAGACACATGGAAGGACAGGCGAGCGCCAACGCGCCAGGCGGTGCACTTTCCCCTTTGGCGCAAAGGGAGCATGGACGTACGTGGGTCCCCGAAGGGTCGCCCAAAGGTTTCCATTCCACTACGACAAGACTACGACCACGAGCACTGCAGGGCGAATGTCATCGCCGAGCCCACCACTGCATCATTGATAGCCTCTTTGCAGGCGAAGACCACCTTTCTACCTCTTGAGCTTGCGTTGGTTTTACCTTGTAGAGGAAAGGGTGATGCAGCGAAGTAGATAAGTATTTCCCTCAGTTGTTGAGAACCAAGGTACCAATCCAGTTGGAGGAACAAGGAAGTCACCAATGGTTGCACCTACAAAAACAATGAAACTCTTGCACCCAACGCTATAAAGGGGTTGTCAATCCCTTCATGATTGATTACAAGGATTAGATCTGAAAGAGATAGATGTAAACGAGTGCAGAAAGTAGAACATAAATAAATTGTAGCAATGTATAGATCTGAAAATATATGATGGAAAATAGACCCAGGGGCCATAGGTTTCGCTAGGGGCTTCTCTCTTGAAGAAAAATATCATGGTGGGTAAACAAATTACTGTCAAGCAATAGACAGAAAGGAAATAATCACGTAGTTATCCAAGGCAATGATCATGTATATAGGCATCACGTCTGTGACAAGTAGATCAAACGATTCTGCATCTACTACTATTACTCCACACATCGACCGACTCATGCCTACATCTAGAGTATTGAGTTCATGAAGAACAGAGTAATGCATTAAGAAAGATGATATGATGTAGAGGGATAAACTCAAGAAATATGATGAAAACACCATCTTGTTACCCTTGATGGCAGCAATACGATACGTGCCTCACTACCCCTACTATGTCACTGGGTGAGGACACCGCAAGATTCAACCCAAAACAAAGCACTTCTCCAATTGCAAGAATTACCAATCTAGTTGGCCAAACCAAACCAATAACTCGAAGAGACTTGCAAGGATATGAAAACATGCACATAAGAAATCAGAGGAGATTCAAATAAGAGTCGTGGATAATCTGAACATAAAGTCACAATTCATCGGCTCTTGAAAAACATACCACAAAAGAGGATCACATTGGATAGATCTCCATGAAGATCATGAAGAACATGGTATTGAAGATCCAAGAGAGAGAAGAAGCTAGCTATGGACCCGTAGGTCTGTGGTGGACTACTCACCCATCACGGAGGGGCAATGGAGTTTATGTAGATTCCCTCCGTGATTGAAACCCCCTCCAGCGAATTACCTGAAAAGGCTTCAAGATTGGATCTCTCAGGAATGGAGGCTTTTGGCAGTGGAAAAGTATTTGTGTTTTTTACGTTTGGGGATATTTGGCTATATATAGGCTAGAGAACAGGGTTAGGAGACATACCAGGGAGTGACAAGGCGCGGCCAGGGGGGCCCGCCTAGCAGGTTTGTGGTGCCCTGGCACCTCCCCTGACTTGCATTCAAAGCTTGATCGACTTGTTTCCTTCCAGAAAAATTCCTTCCGAAGGTTTTATTCCGTTTGGACTCCGTTTAATATCCCATATCTACAAAATAGAAAAACAAGGAAAAAACAGAAACTGGCACTTGGCTCTAGATTAATAAGTTAGTCCCAAAAAGATATAAAATAGTGTATTAATGCATATAAAACATCCAAAATTGATAATATAATAGCATGCCATCATAAAAAATTGTAGATACTTTAGAGGCATATCACACCTTTGGATAGGGCACAGATGTACTCCTGTTGCCCTTCAAATTTGGCCGTTGTGGGATCCCTTCCCTCCATTGTGATCAGAGAAGTGGATCGGGTCCACCGCCATATATAGAGCCTAGGTCGCACCATAGAGGGAGGCAGATCCAACCGATGCCTTAGCCACTCAAATCATCCACGAACAGAAGGTAGAGAGCCAAGAACTCCACTTGAACACCCTCGCGAGCCTCAAGCCTACTGTACTAGTTCATCCACCATAGCTTCTCGAGAGGCAATCCACCAAAGCAGGTGTAGGGTATAACGCTTCATAGGGGCCCGAACCTAGGTAAATTGTGTCCATCTTCTTCCTCGTCATCGTGCGAGTTTGCCGTGGTGTCAATTTTGTAGCGTGCTAGGTAGGGCGAGGTTACGGGGGATCTTCACACATGCCATTATGCTCGAGCCTTGATGGTTTTGCGGAGCCCAAGATTTGTCATTTGGCATGCCAGGTACGGGGCGTGTCGAACCCTTCCTCAAGCCTAGCTCTTCTTACACGTTGCCACTCCGATGGCTGACGCCCACCAGGCCCACACCAAGCGCCGCGCTGCCCGTGTCGCCCAGACGGCACCCGTGGGATGTGCCGGTGCGCGCCTATCCGCCTCGCCTGGAGGCCAACACCATCACAGGCCCGGACGCCCACGAGCAACAAGACTCCTCCCAGCCGGTCACCACGCAGCGCGATGGCCACACCGCCACCCCGTCGATCGTCCCAGCAACAGGGTCATCCTTCCACTTTCGGCATGGACCGACGCATGATTCGGGAGCACTCTCCATGGAGAACAAGCTGCTCCGCTATCGCCCCACCCCGACCGCTACGACGACTTGCTTCGGCGCATCGCAGAGCTCGTCAGCGCTACCAATGATGCCTCAGCACTCTCCTACTTCCTTCGACCCCGACCTTCCCTGCCAGACGATGTGTCCCACGACGCGCCACCACCTCCTACGCAACACGACGTTGCCCTGAGCCCAAGTGTGTGGCGTGCCTATGCGACCAGCCCTGCGGGCCGCGTGCAAGGGCAATAGATGAAGTAAGCTGCCAGGTGGTGTCCCGGCCGCGTGTCGGCACACGCGCGCTCCCACGTTACCAAAGCAGCTCCGCGACCAGGCACCCATCGAGGCGGCCCCTCAGGAGCGTCAAGACCAGGCCCTGCCAGCACGTGCAGGAGCACCCGTCAAGCCGGTGGGTTGCCTCGCCATCGCGCTGGAGCTCCATCCAACCACATGGCCTTGCAAGTTCAAACATGATTTACCCCCTAGCTACGATGGCACCACGGATCCTACTTGCTCAGCATCCGAGCGGCCGATGGAGACGACAAGGGAATATTGTGCTGGTTCCCCATGGCACTCAAGGGCGGCATGCTCTCCTGGATCCTTAACCTCCCGGCGAGGTCCATCACCTCCTGGGACGACCTGTGCAAGCGCTTCGTCGCCAACTTCTAAGGTACCCACGACCGAGCGCTCTCCCTGAACGACCTACAACACATGAAGCAATAGGACAAAGAGACCCCGCACAAGTTTATACAACGCTTCACGACTACCCGCCTCAAGGTCCCGAAGGCGTCAAATGAGGCTCTCATGTCCGCTTTCACAAACGGCATCACGAATCTCAAGATGAAGGAAGAGCTCACCATGAACGATGAGTTGTGCTCTGCCCTAAAGATGTTCAACATGGCAAACAGGTGCGCCAAGGCTGAAGCGGGCCGCCTGTCGCTCCGTGAACCTCGGGTAGTAGAGCCAGAGGAAAGGAAGACAAAGTCCAAGGAGGCGAAGCACAAGGCCCTAGCGGTACTCGCTGCCGAGCACGAGGCGAAGCACAGCTGAGGTGAGGAGCACCCCACAAGTGGAGACCGGCCTACATATTCCATGGCACCAACAACCACAACACCAATAACTGCCAGGAGCTCAGGCTGGTCCGCACCGAACACTTCGGTCGGTGTCCCGGGTGCACCGACCGAGGCTTTGGACGCAATGGAGGCTGCGAAGGTGGCCGCTAGGACAACCGGGACCCGTGTCAGGGGTGGTACGACCAGCCTCGAGAGGACCGTTGGCCCGATCAAGCTCGAGAGGACAGCTGGCACAATGACCCTCGGGAGGGATCATGCTGTGGCCACCCTCATAAGGTTCGCCCTCGTGAGGCTGGCCTACCACCACTTCGACCTCCACCTAGAACGAAAGAAGAGGATAGGCAGGACAACATGGCTGGGGTATTCCAAGAGATCAAGGCGGTAGCTTGTATCCTGGGCGGCGCCCAGGCCCCAGCATTGAACCATGTCTTCAAGCACTTCGAGTGGGAGGTGAATCCGGCTATCCCAAAGCCCCAGGCCATGTGCCCCCTCAGGTGGTCCCAGAATTCCATCACCTTTGACTCAAGGGATCAGCTCAGGTGCTCGCCATGGCTGGCAAGCTAGCCATGCTGTGCACTCCAACCATCAGCAGTGTCCTTGTCACCAAGACCCTCATCGACAGTGGAGGAGGAATCAATGTTCTCTCCATCAAGACCTTTGAGATGCTCCAAGTATCGTACGACCAGATCATGCCGACCAAGCCCTTCTCGGGAGTCATTGATGGGTCCACCGTTCCCATTGGGCAAGTGCGCGTGCCCTTCACCTTCGGTGGGCGCAAGAACGTCCACACCGAGAGCATCGACTTCTATGTCGCCCACATCAACCTCTCGTACAATGTGATCCTTGGGTATCTGGACCTCGCCAAGCTTATGGCAGCAACTCATCACGGTTACAACGTACTCAAGATGCCAGGGAGTAGCAACGTCATCACCATCGGTTGTGATGAGAAGGATGTCCTTTGCTCCCTCGATCGTGTTGAACGTGCTGCTGCAGCCGAGCGCTCGGATGACGAGGAGGAT
Organism: Hordeum marinum; assembly: GCA_022496015.1. Taxonomy (NCBI): domain Eukaryota; kingdom Viridiplantae; phylum Streptophyta; class Magnoliopsida; order Poales; family Poaceae; genus Hordeum; species Hordeum marinum. The sequence goes on along the minus strand of JAAAWK010000401.1, from coordinate 713,500 downwards.
GCCCAGCCTCGTGAGGATGTACCAAGAAGAAGAAGCAGCTCACCCCCGAGGAGTGCCTGGGGGTTGGAGCCCCAGGGGGTGGAGCTTCGGTCTCTGCATTCGGGGATGGGGCCGCACGTTCCATCGCATAGGAATGCACGCTCCACACCACCTTGGTTGGGCTCGGGAGCTTTCAACCTGGAGGCACCCATCTTGTCCGGTGAGACAAGGGAGGAGTCCGGGCACAACCGTAAGGCGCATCATGATGCACGGCTACCAGAGTCCGGGCACAAGGGAACTACGTCTGCATGCCCTTTGGCCTTGCCAACGATGGCATCACAATCCAGCGCCTTGCCCGGGCCATGCTCACGCCATGCCTGGTGAGACGCGACGAGGAGGTGGAGGGGATGCCCGGACCAAGCATGGGTCCCGGACCACGAGAGACGATGGGACCATGAGGTTCGTGCTCGTGGAGGTACAACATCATGCTAGAACGGCAGCTTTGGCTCTTCAGCGGCATGGCTGCCAGGTGACTTTTTGTTGATCTATGCCAGGTAACTTTTTGGCTTCTTTTCTTCAAGGGCGCCCGCCAGGCCATGTAACCATCAGGCGATCAGGGCGTATCCCTGCAGCCGCCGCGTTTACCCATTTTTCAGCATGCAAACTGTTTCCTAACGTTTCCCTCTTGTCTGCACGAGTTTTTGCCGGAAAGAATGTCGTCACTCCCGAGCGGGACTACATTTGGCCGCCTCACCACAGGACTAGGCACGACGTCTGTACTCGGGTCCGTCCCTGCAGCGTTGAAAAATTCATTGACAGAGCTCTGTTTCGCGGGCCGGCCCTGTTCAGTTCATCTTCTGGGGTCACTGTTGCTTGGCCCTCTCAATGTCCCTAGGGAGGATGCTCAGTGCAGGCTGCAATAAAGATTCTAGGACTTCGGATGGCGCCATCTACAAGAAGACCCAGGCGCAACCCGCCTTGAGGTAGGGACCTCGCGAGGCCAAAGCGCCCTCGTGATCTCCCAAATACACCTCCCAGTTCTACCATGCTAGACACATGTAAGAACTCAATGGGTTGTACACACCCGGAGCCCCCGAGGACGCGGAGGGGTTCCTTCCCAAGCAATGTGGCAGCCACAGCTCCATGCTGGCGGAGAAGTCAACACTGCCGACCAATGGCTATGCCCATGCAACGTGGAAGCCATAGATCCGTGCTAGCGGTCAACACAGTCCACCAATGACTATGCCCATGCAATGTGGAAGCCCTACGCCTAGCGCTCGGGGTAAAGAATTGAGGGCGCCCCAGTGGCTGCATCCAACCTCAGGAAGGCTCCTTGTCGCGCTATTTCGCTCCGTTCCCTCGGAGGTACGTGGGAGGGGACTGCATGGAGGCTACTACTGGGCCGGGCCTGGTGCACGCCACCTTCCCAGGTCTGCCAAACCTGGTTTTCATGTACCCCTCTCAGGAAAAGCAAACAAAGAAAGGTAAGGGAATGGGGGCACCCAGACATGCTTGCTTGCGGCCTAGGACATGGATAACTTCATCAGCCAGGCACGGCCTGGTGCGTTTCTACTCAAAACAAGGCCCTCGCGAGGACCCCAGGCTCGCAAGGGGGAACGACACCAATACCAGCGAGGATAGGCCTCCTGAGGCTACCTATGGAATGGCGGAGATCTCTATGCAGAACCCAGCCTTAGGAGTCAAAGATGATGCGGGGAAGGCCAGGCAGGCGCCAGCGCGCCAGGTGGTGCAGTTTCCCCTTTGGTGCAATGGGATTAAGTACATACGTGGGTCCCCGAACTGTTGGGGAACGTTGCATGGGAAACAAAAAATTTCCTACGCACACGCAGATCTATCCATGGTGATGAGCATATATGAGAGGGAGAGTGGATCGACATACCCTTGTAGATCGCTATGCGGGAAGCGTTAAGAAACGCGGTTGGTGTAGTTGAAAGTCTTCGCAATCCAAATCGCCGTGCGTCCTGCAATCCAATCACGATCCGTCCCGCGATCCAATCATGATCCGTCTCGCGATCCAACCACGATCCGTCCCACAAACTTGATCATGATCCGTCCCATTAACTTGATCACGATCCGTCCCTATGGCTCCTGCCGATTACCGTACTCATCGACATGCAAGTCATGATATTCTATACATCACATGATCATCTCATACATCACATATATCCCATCATGTAATTGGCCATATCACATCACAACATACCCTGCAAAAACAAGTTAGACGTCCTCTAATTGTTGTTGCATGTTTTACGTGGCTATGGGTATCTAGCAAGAACAATTCTCATCTATGCAAAAACCACAACGGTGATACACTAGTTGCTTTTCAACCCTCTCAAGGACCGCCTTTGTCGAATCCGACACAACTAAAGTGAGAGCAACTGGCACCCGCAAGCCATCTATGCAACAATTTGCGGTCGAGGGAACTGGTCTCTCGTAAGCGTATGAGTAATGTTGGTCCGGGCCGCTTCATCTCACAATACCGCTGAACCAAAATCCGACCAAGGGAGCAAGCAATCTAAGCATCAATGCCCACAAACCTTTTGTGTTCTACTCGAGATCTCATCTAAGCATAGACCTAGCTCCTGATGCCACTGTTGGGGAACGTTGCATGGGAAACAAATAATTTCCTACGCACATGCAGATCTAACCATGGTGATGAGCATCTACGAGAGGGAGAGTGGATCTACATACCCTTGTAGATCTCTAAGCGGGAAGCGTTAAGAAATGCGGTTGGTCTAGCCGAACGTCTTCGCGATCCAAATCGCCGTGCATCCTGTGATCGAATCATGATCTGTCCCGCGATCCAATCACGATCCGTCCCACGAACTTGATCACGATCCGTCCCACGAACTTGATCACGATCCTTCCGATCTAGCGCCGAATGAACGACACCTACGCATTCAGCACACGTGTAGCTTGATGACGATATCCACCCTCTTGATCCAGAAAGAGGAAGTGGAGAGGAGGAAGAGTTCACTGGCAGCGTGACGGCGCTCCGGCGATGGTGGTGGAGCAATTCCGGCAGGGCTTCGCCTAAGCACTGCGAAAATGAGATCTAGAGGAGCACCGGTGGAACGCGTAGCACGTGGCCGTAAAATCTAGTGCAAAACGCCCAATACCTCCAGTATATATAAGAGGGAGGGAGGAGGAGGGCTGGCGCGCCAAGGCTGCCCTTGCGCAAGGAGGAGAGGAGGAATCCTCCTCCAATCCTAGTAGGACTAGGATTCCTCCTTTCCTAATTGGAATCTATTTCCACCTTGCGTTCTTTCTTTCCTTTCAAATCCAGCCGCATGGGAATCTTATAGGACTTCCACCAGCCTACTAAGGGATGGTTTCCACCCTCCCACAGCCCATGTAGCCTCTTGGGTCGAAATACCTCTCCCGATGGTCCCCCGGTACACTACCGGCACTCCCGGTGCACTACCGATGAGCCCAAAACTTTTCCGGCGACCAAAATAAGACTTCCTATATATGAATCTTTACCTCCGGATCATTCCGGAGCTCCTCGTGATATCCAGGATCTCATCCGGGACTCCTGACAACCTTCGGTCACCACCATTGATAACTCTATACTACCGAAACGTCAGCAAACCTTAAGCGTGCAGACCCTGCGGGTTCGAGAACTATGTAGACATGACCGAGACACCTCTATGGCCAATAACCAATAGCGGGACCTGGCTGACCATATTTGTTCCTACATATTCTACAAAGATCTTTATCGTTCAAACCTCTATGTCAGGGATTCAGTTAATCCCGTATAACGTTCCCTTTGGTCTTTGATATGTTACTTGCCCGAGATTCGATCGTAGGTATCTCCATACCTAGTTCAACCTCGTTACCGGCAAGTCTGTTTACTCGTTCTGTAATACAAGATCCCGTGGCTAACACTTAGTCACATTGCTTGCAAGGCTTGTTGTGATGTTGCATTACCGAGTGGGCCCTGAGATACCTCTCCGTCACACGGAGTAACAAATCCCAGTCTTGATCCATGCCAACCCAACAGACACCCTCAGATATACCTATAGAGTACCTTTATAGACACCCAGTTACGTTGCGATGTTTGATACACACAAAGCATTCCTCCGGTGTCAGTGAGTTGCATGATCTCATGGTTAGAGGAACATATACTTGACATGCGGAAAACAGTAGCAATAAACTGACACAATCATATGCTACGTTTGTAGTTTGGGTCTTGCCATCACATCATTCTCCTAATGATGTGATCCCGTTATCAAATGACATCTCATGTCCATGGCTAGGAAATCTTAACCATCTTTTGATCAACGAGCTAGTTCACTAGAGGCATACTGGGGACATTGTGTTTGTCTATGTATCCACACATGTATCCATGTTTCCAATTAATACAATTCTAGCATGGATAATAAACAATTATCGTGAACAAGGAAATATAAGAATAAACACTTTATTTATTGCCTCTAGGGCATATTTCCAACAATCTCCCACTTGAACTACAGTCAATAATCTAGCTCACATTACTATGTGATTTACATTGTAATGAATCGAGCACCCATACAGTTCTGGTGTTGATCATGTTTAGCTCTTGGAAGAGGTTTAGTCAACGGGTCTGCAACATTCAGATCCGTGTGCACTTTGCAAATATTTATGTCTTTCTCCTCAATGTAATTGCGGATGGAGTTGAAGCGTCGCTTTATGTGTCTGGTCCTCTTGTGAAACCTTGGTTCCTTGGCCAGAGCAATGGCACCACTGTTGTCACAGAATAGGTTCATTGGATTTAGTGCACTGGGCACTACTCCAAGATCTGTCATGAACTACTTCATCTAGACACCTTCCTTCGCCGCCTCCGAGGCTGCGATGTACTCCGCTTCGCACGTAGAATCGGCAACCACACTTTGCTTGGAACTACACCAGCTTACCGCTCCCCCGTTGAGAATTAATACGTATCCGGTTTGCGACTTAGAGTTGTCCGGATCAGTGTCAAAACATGCATCGACGTAACCCTTTACGATGAAATCTTCATCACCTCCATACACGAGAAACATTTCCTTAGTCCTTTTCAGGTACTTAAGGATATTCTTGACCGTTGTCTAGTGCTCCATTCCAGGATCACTTTGAAACCTTCTGGCCATACTTATGGAAAGGCTGACATCGGGTCTTGTGCATAGCATTGCATACATGACAGAGCCTATGGCTGAAGCATAGGGGATGAAACTCATCTTTTCTCTATCTTCTGCAGTTACTAGGCATTGAGTCTTACTCAACTTCACACCTTGTAACACAGGCAAGAACCCCTTCTTGGACTGATCCATTTTGAACTTATTCAAAACTTTATCAAGGTATGTGCTCTGTGAAAGTGCTATTAAGCGTCTCGATCTATCTCTATAGATCTTAATGCCTAATATGAAAGCAACTTCTCCTAGGTCCTTCATTGAAAAACTCTTGTTCAAATATTCCTTCACGCTTTCCAGCATTTCTATATTGTTTCCAATCAGCAATATGTCATCGACATATAATACTAGAAACGCTATAGAGCTCCCACTCACTTTCTTGTAAATACAAGCTTCTCCGTAAACTTGTATCAACTCAAACGCTTTGATCACCTCATCAAAGCGCTTATTCCAACTCTGAGATGCTTGCACCAGTCCATAAATGGATCGCTGGAGTTTGCAAACTTTGCTAGCATTCTCTGGATCGACAAAACCTTCGGGTTGCATCATACACAACTCTTCCTCAAGGAAACCGTTGAGGAACGCTGTTTTGACATCCATCTGACAAATTTCATAGTTGAAACAATCAGCTATTGCTAACATGATTCTGACAGACTTAAGCATCACTATGGGTGAGAAAGTCTCATCGTATTCAACTCCTTGAACTTGTGAAAAACCCTTTGCCACAAGTCGAGCTTTATAGACGGTGACATTACCGTCCGCGTCTGTCTTCTTCTTAAAGATCCATTTGTTCTGAATGGCCTTTCGCCCTTCAGGTAATACTTCCAAAGTCCATACTTTGTTTTCATACATGGATCCCATCTCGGATTTCATGGCCTCTACCCATTTCTCGGAATCCGGGCCCATCACTGCTCCTCCATAGCTCGTAGGTTCATCATTGTCCAACAACATGACCTCTAAGAAAGGGTTGTTGTACCACTCAGGAGTGGTACGTGCCCTTGTCGACCTACGAGGTTCAATAGTAGCTTGATCCGAAGCTTCATGATCATCATCATTAACTTCCTCTTCTACCATTGTAGTTTCCATAGAAACATCTTTCTGCGCTGCGCTACTTTCTGGTTGAAGTAAAGGTTCAATAACCTCATCAAGCTCTATTTTCCTCCCACTCAATTCTTTCGAGAGAAACTCTTTCTCAAGAAATGTTCCATTCTGAGCGACAAACACTTTGCCTTCAGATCTGAGATAGAAGGTATACCCGACTGTCTCTTTCGGTTATCCTATGAAGACGCATTTCTCCGCTTTGGGTTCCAGCTTTTCAGGCTGAAGCTTTTTGACATAAGCATCACATCCCCAAACTTTAAGAAACGACAACTTTGGCTTCTTGCCAAACCATAGTTCATATGGCGTCGTCTCAACGGATTTTGATGGTGCGCTATTTAAAGTGAATGCAGTTGTCTCTAATGCATAGCCCCAAAACATTAGTGGCAAATCAGCAAGAGACATCATAAAACGCACCATATCTAATAAGGTTCGATTACGATGTTCGGACACACCATTACGCTGTGGTGTTCCGGGAAGTGTCAAATGTGAAACAATTCCACATTGTCTTAAGTGACTGCCAAACTCATAACTCAGATATTCACCTCCTCGATGAGATCGTAGGAACTTAATCTTCTTGTTACGATGATTCTCAACTTCACTTTGAAATTGCTTGAACTTTTCAAACGTTTCAGACTTGTGTTTCATTAAGTAAATATACCCATATCTACTTAAGTCATCAGTGAAGGTGAGAAAATAATGATAACCACCACACGTTGTAACATTCATTGGACCGCACACATCAGTATGTATGATTTCCAATAAGTCACTTGCCCGTTACATTGTTCCAGAGAACGGTGTTTTAGTCATCTTGCCCACGAGGCTTGGTTCACATGTGTCAAGTGATTCAAAATCAAGTGACTCCAAAAGTCCATCAGCAGGGAGCTTCCTCATGCGTTTTACACCAATATGACCTAAACGGCAGTACCACAAGAAAGTGGTACTATCATTATCAACTCTACATCTTTTGGCATCAATGTTATGAACATGTGTATCATCACTATCAAGATTCAATATGAATAAACCCCTCACATTGGGTGCATGACCATAAAAGATATTACTCATATAAATAGAACAACCTTTATTCTCTGATTTAAATGAGTAACCGTCTCGCAATAAACAAGATCCAGATATAATGTCCATGCTTAACGCAGACAATAAATAACAATTATTTAGGTTCATCACTAATCCCAATGGTAATCAAAGAGAGAGCATGCCGACGAAGATCACATAAACCTTGGAACAATTTCCCACACACATCGTCACTTTGTTCTTTGCGAGCCTTCGTTTATTCCGTAGTTCCTGCTTTGAGTTGCGAGAAACCGAACCAGTATCAAATACCCAGGCACTACTCCGAGAGCTAGTAAGGTACACATCAATAACATGTATATCATATATACCTTGTTTTTCGTTGGCCGCCTTCTTGTCCGCTAGGTACTTGGGGTAGTTCCGCTTCCAGTGACAAGTTCCCTTGCAATGAAAGCACTCAGTTTCTGGCTTGGGTCCATGCTTGGGCTTCTTTACAAGAGTAGCAACTGCTTTGCCATCCTTCTTGGTTTTACCCTTCTCCCCCTTGCCCTTGACCTTGCCATTTTTCTTGAAACTAGTGGTTTTATTGATCATCAACACTTGATGTTCTTTTTGGATTTCAGACTCAGCGACTTTTAGCATCGCAAACAGCTCGGCGACTGACTTGTTCATCCCGTGCATGCTATAGTTCATCACAAAGCTCTTGTAACTAGGTGGCACTGATTGAAGAACTCTGTCAGTGATCGCCTCTGGCGGAAGGGCAATTCCCAACTCCGCTAGACGAGTTGAATACCCAGACATTCTGAGTATATGTTCACTAATAGACCCGTTTTCCTCCATCTTGCAAGCATAGAACTTATCAGAGGTTTCATACCTCTCGATCCGGGCATTCTTCTGAAAGATAAACTTGAACTCCTGGAACATCTCATATGCTCCATGACGTTCAAAACATCTTTGAAGTCCCGGTTCTAAGCCATACAATATTGCACACTGAACTATTGAGTAATCTCCAGTACGTGCCTCCCAAGCGTTCTTAACGTCTTCAGAGGTCATGTCTTCTGGTTGGTCACCAAGCGGTGCATCAAGGACATATGATTTCTGGGAAGCCGTGAGGATAATCCTCAGATTATGGGCCCAGTCAACAAATTTACTTCCATCATCTTTCAACTTCGCTTTCTCTCGGAACGCATTAAAATTCAAGGGTGCTACTGCGCGAGCCATTGATCTACAACATAAATATGCAAAGTTTACTTAGACTATTGTTCAAGATAATGAGTTTAATTAATGTAATTATTAAAGCTCCCACTCAAATTGACATCTCCTAGGTCATCTGAGTGTCACATGATCCAAATCCACCAACTCAAGTCCGATCATCACGTGAGTTGAGGTGGCTTCAATGGTGAACATCATTATGTTGATCATATCTACTATATGACTCATGTTCGACCTTTCGGTCTCTTGTGTTCCGAGGCCATGTCTGTACATGCTAGGCTCGTCAAGTTTAACCCGAGTGTTCTGCACGTGCAACACTGGCTTGCACCTATTGTATGTGAACGTATAGTCTATCACACCCGATCATCACGTGGTGTCTCAACACGAGGAACTTTCGCAACGGTGCACACTCGGGGAGAACACAATTTATCCTGAAATTAAGTGAGGGATCACCTTATAATGCTACCGTTGTCCTAAGCAAAACAAGGTGCATAAAAGGATTAACATCACATGCAAATCATAAGTGACATGATACGGCCATGAACTTGTGCTTTTGATCTCCATCTTGAAAGCACCGACATGATCTCCATCGTCACCAGCAAGACACCATGATCTCCATCATCTTGATCTCCATCAACGTGTCGCCATCGGGGTTGTCGCGCCCAACATGCTTCTACTACTATTGCTACCGTTTAGCGATAAAGTAAAGCATTACATAGCACTTAATGATTGACATGCAGGTCATACAATAATTAAAGAAAACCCTATGGCTCCTGCCGGTTGCCGTACTCATCGACATGCAAGTCGTGATATTCTATACATCACATGATCATCTCATACATCACATATATCACATCATGTAATTGGCCATATCACATAACAACATACCCTGCAAAAACAAGTTAGACGTCCTCTAATTGTTGTTGCATGTTTTGCGTGGCTGCTACGGGTATCTAGCAAGAACAATTCTCATCTATGCAAAAACCACAACGGTGATACACTAGTTGCTTTACAACCCTCTCAAGGACCGCCTTTGTCGAATCCGATCCAACTAAAGAGAGAGAAACTGGCACCCGCAAGCCATCTATGCAACAATTTGTGGTCGAGGGCACTGGTCTCTCGTAAGCGTACGAGTAATGTTGGTCCGGGCCGCTTCATCTCACAATACCGCTGAACCAAAATCCGACCAAGGGAGGAAGCAATCTAAGCATCAACGCCCACAAACCTTTTGTGTTCTACTCGAGATCTCATCTAAACATAGACCTAGCTCCTGATGCCATTGTTGGGGAACATTGCATGGGAAACAAAAAATTTCCTACGCACACGCAGATCTATCCATGGTGATGAGCATCTACGAGAGGGAGAGTGGATCTATATACCCTTGTAGATCGCTAAGCGGGAAGCGTTAAGAAATGCGGTTGGTGTAGTCGAACGTCTTCGTGATCCGACTCGCCGTGCGTCCCATGATCCAATCATGATCTGTCCCGCGATCCAATCATGATCCGTCCCACGAACTTGATCACGATCCGTCCGACGAACTTGATCACGATCCTTCCGATCTAGCGCCGAACGGACAACACCTACACGTTCAGCACATGTGCAGCTTGATGACGATCTCCACCCTCTTGATCCAGCAAGAGGAAGTGGAGAGGAGGAATAGTTCACTGTCAGCGTGACGGCGCTACGGCGATGGTGGTGGAGCAATTCTGGCAGGGCTTCGCCTAAGCAGTGCGGAAATCCGATCTAGAGGAGCACCGATGGAACGCATAGCACGTGGCCGTAAAATCTCATGCAAAACACCCAATACCACCAGTATATATAAGAGGGAGGGAGGAGGAGGGCTGGCGCACCAAGGCTGCCCTTGTGCAAGGAGGAGAGGAGGAATCCTCCTCCAATCCTAGTAGGACTAGGATTCCTCCTTTCCTACTTGGAATCTATTTCCACCTTGCGTTTTTTCTTTCTCTTTCAACTCCAGCCGCATGGGCCTCTTAGAGGACTTCCACCAGCCCACTAAGGGCTGGTTTCCACCCTCCCACAGCCCATGTAGCCTCTTGGGTCGAAATACCTCTCCCGATGGTCCCCTGGTACACTACCGGCACTCCCGGTACACTACCGATGAGCCCGAAATTTTCCGGTGACCAAAATAGGACTTAATATATATGAATCTTTACCTCCGGACCATTCCGTAGCTCCTCGTGACATCTGGAATCTCATCCGGGACTCCGAAAAACCTTCGGTCACCACCATATATAACTCTATACTACCAAAACGTCACCAAACCTTAAGCGTGTAGACCCTGCGCGTTCGAGAACTATGTAGACATGACCGAGACACCTCTATGGCCAATAACCAATAGCAGGACCTAGATGACCATATTGGTTCCTATATATTCTACGAAGATCTTTATCGGTCGAACCTCTATGTCAGGGATTTAGTTAATCCCGTATAACATTCCCTTTGTTCTTCGGTATGTTACTTGCCCGAGATTCGATCGTTGGTATCTCCATACCTAGTTCAACCTCGTTACCGGCAAGTCTCTTTACTCGTTCTGTAATACAAGATCCGATGGCTAACACTTAGTCATATTGCTTGCAAGGCTTGTTGTGATGTTGCATTACCGAGTGGGCCCTGAGATACCTCTCCGTCACACGGAGTAAAAAATCCCAGTCTTGATCCATGCCAACCCAACAGACACGCTCGGAGATACCTATAGAGTACCTTTATAGTCATGCAGTTACGTTGCGATGTTTTATACACACAAAGCATTCCTCCGGTGTCAGTGAGTTGCATGATCTCATGGTCATAAGAACATATACTTTACATGCGGAAAACAGTAGCAATAAACTGACACGATCATATGCTACGTTTGTAGTTTGGGTCTTGTCCATCACATCATTCTCCTAATGATGTGATCCCGTTATCAAATGACATCTCATGTCCATGGCTAGGAAACCTTAACCATCTTTTGATCAACGAGCTAGTTGACTAGAGGCATACTAGGGACATTGTGTTTGTCTATGTATCCACACATGTATCCATGTTTCCAATTAATACAATTCTAGCATGGATAATAAAAAATTATCATGAACAAGGAAATATAATAATAAACATTTTATTTATTTCCTCTAGGGCATTTTTCCCACACGAAGGGCTTCCCAAAGGTTTCCATTCAAGTGCAACAAGACCTCGACCATGAGCCCCGCAGGGTGGATGTCATTGTCGAGCCCACCACTGCATCATCGACAGTCATGTGGCAGTCGAAGACCACCTTTGGATAGGGCGCGGATGTACTCCTGTCCCCCTCCAAATTTGGAAGTTGTGGGATCCCTTACCTCCATTGTGATAAGCGAAGTGGACCCAGGCCACCCCTATATAGAGAGGCTAGGCGCACCGTACAGGGAGGCCGATCCGACCAATGACTTAGCCACTCATCAAACGACGAAGATAAGAAGAGAGCTAAGAACTCTTCTTGAGCACCCTCGCGAGGCTCAAGCCCATTGTGCTAGTTCATCCACCACACCTCCCCGAGAGGCAATCCACCAAAGCAGGAGTAGGGTATTATGCTTCATAACGGCCCGAACCTGGGTAAACTACCGTGTCCATCTTCTTCCTCGTCATCGTACGAGTTTGCCGTGGTGTCCATCATGTGGCGATCTAGGTAGAGCGAGGCTGTGGGGATGTTCACACACGCACTTGTGTTTGAACCTTGATGGCTTTGCGGATCCCAAAATCTGCTAGGAAATACCACCAAGTTCTATGTTGGGGTTGTCTTTTACTTTGATCTTGTGATTGATACAAAAGAACTCTCTAAAGAGAGTCATGAATGTCTTAATCCGAAGATATACTTCACAAAGCACTTGAAATTTACAAATACTAGTAATTGCATTGGGACCAATATCTTGGGGCGTAAGGTTGAATGAAATTAGAAGGTCTCTGAAGAACCTGGAGCCGAGTGGTTGAAAACCTCTATGCAGATGTTAAGTTAAACAAACAATTTCTCCTTGCTCAAGTTGAGGAGAAGATTCTTCGTCAGGTGCCCACCAACTTAGCTCATTTTGAGCCGGGAAATCATCTTGAGAAACAATTTTCTTCAAGGTGAGCACATACTCTTGGGATCTAACCGAACTACATATTTTAGTGGTCTTGGGAGGCATGGTGTTTTATGCAAAAACAACTACAAAGGGAAATGGAAGAAATAAGTCGCCATATATTTGAGCTATCTAATGATTATAATTTTGGATTACATTACAAGAACTCAAGATGCAAAAATGAACCGGTGATTATTTGATAAGTCGGCAAATGGGTGAGCCAGTACAATAGGTGAACCAGTACAATTATGAGTCAACATGTGATAAAAATAAGACGGTAGCTACACAAGCTGGCAAGACGATGGCATGGGTAATAAGATTACTTAATGATTTTTTTCTATTGGCAAACAACATTCCGCAACAGGTGGAGAAAACAAACGGATCTAAATAATATGCAAAAAGGAATAAAAATACGCCCTGGATAGCGGAGCTACCGAAACAGAGCATCCACAAGGATTCTAGATAAAAGCAGCTTTGGATCTACAAAATTGCCAGGCCACGATGATGCTGAAATCACAAAATATGCACAAAATGATATGAGAAGTGATAGATCTATAACAACGATCTACAGTTGATGCGATGAACGGCCGACAAACTATGGACAAACAAAATGACATAGGGCAGTAATGGGGACTCACAAATCTCGGTGGACATGACATTTTATGATGGCTATGTTCCGGGAAGACTCCGTTGTCCATGACACTGAACTCCGGTGGCAACTACGCAAGGGCGGAATCACATGTGGAGGGGCGGCGGTGGCGAAGCTCGAGAAAGTGACTAGAGGGAAGAGAAATAAGATGGGATGAAAATTTTAAACTGGAGGGGCTCAGGTCTATTTATAATGACGCGGTAAAAATAGAAGAGATGCAGTAATTTGTGGGTGAGAAGATTATGAAATTTTAGCGCCAATATGGATTTGATGATTGTTCAAAAAGATCCGCTATGACGACGTGATGACAACAAGGGTCAACAAGATGACATCAGAAAAAGCAACAACTGAAACAAGCTAAGTGTTGCAAAAGGAAGATGACTCGAAAGAATGGTGAAATGTCTGCTCACAAAGTTTGGCTCGAAGGTTCCTGAAGCATGACCAACTTGTCTGTATTCATAAAATACTGTGACATGGATGAATCCATGTCAAACTATGGGCTAATGTTGGGGGTGTACCCAACGGATAACCAACCATACAAGTTCAACCCGGTAAGTGCCAATGGAGGCTAATGGAGGTGAAAGCGGCGGATGGGACGAACCCACCATAGAAGGTCCCATGATCCTAAAGGACAAAAGGGCGAGTTACCCTAAAGACCGGCTCATGGGCTAGGCTTAGTGGGACGGGTCATGGGTAACATTATAAGGAAATTATGTACTTGTTGGACAAGCCAAACAAGAATTAGATTAGGTCACGGGTCATGATATGACCCGGACTCCATCAGGCCTCCACCTATATATATGAACGGGACACTAGTGCGGCGAAGTGCTATACAAATGGTTTTTAACCCCTTTCTGCAACGTAGTTACAAACCGTCGCCTTGCATGTGTGGGTGATAGGGGGGTCCATCCCACATGACAGCGCAAAACCGTCAGCGATGGTGGCCAAAAACGTAAACGATCTCCAAATATAATCCTGTGTGGTGCAGGAACAACTCGCACACATAATCTTTTGGGCATACGTGTGAGATTTGGGTTCAATCACACACGTCCAAGATGAGTGAAACGTGTCTAATTGCTCATGGAAAACAAAAAGGAGTTTGACCTATGGCTGTATGCGAAATATTAACAAATCCACACGGGCCATTGTAGACAATGTGTGTGATATCTTCATCATCGCACACAAGATTTCATGGGAACCGTGTACCATATATAACATCATCGGACACATTTCCTCAAAAATGTACGCAAGGGATCGTCTTTGCATCGGGCACGGTTTCCTGTTGGCTCACATGTGAGATACGATGCTATCGCACATGATTGAGTAACTCCTACACACGCATAGAAGTGTTGCAAACCATTTTCTATTTCTTATGTATCACAAACGTTTTAGATTATATCCCGGGTGCTTTTCCTGTGGACCACAGGCGGTTGCGCTATGAGTTGCGTGTGCTTTCCATTTTGGAACGCACATGATTAGTTGCTTGAACCGTGTGTGCTGAAATTGCCAGGTCATTGTAAACTATTTCATTTAATTCACCTTTCAAATAGAAAATTCGCCACAATATGCAATCGACAAACAATATCCACATGAAGAACATTCATCATAATTTGCCACAATATGCAATTGAACGAATAGTGTCCACAAGCAGAGGATTCATCATAATTCACGACAATATGCAATTGAGAAAATGCTAGCTAAATTCCACAGATGTTAAACCGACATATCCAGTACATAATCATAGTGTACGAAACATGAAGACATCATCACATGGAAAATAATGCATACATGTGTATAAGTTTACCTGATAACACTATATCAATGCATACTTATTTTTAGGAGATTTGATTCCAGATATCTTCGTCGTCTTTAGAGAGCTTGATGTAGTGTTTCACAAAGAAGGTGCTGGTAAATTTCCTAATAGACAACAATTCATCGGCAGCAAGCGGTTCAGAAGTCATCGGTATGAAGATCAGTTGCATGACTTTTTGATCAGAACTTGACATACATGTGGAGTAGAAGATATTAATTAAGAAGCAGACTTACTGGTTTTATCCTGTCACCACCAACACCACATTCAACATCTCCTGGATAGTTATGTCGGTAAGTTGTTCACATGGATACCGGCAACCTCATGATGCATTCCTTTACAAGTTAATTGATCATGTTATTGCCCTCAAAATTAGCTTTCCGCAAACTTACCTAGTTAGTGCTATATCATGCATTGTTATACCTTTTTCCAAGACATGGGTTGCTTGCGAGTACATTCAATGTACTCATTGTCTTGCCACTGGTTATTTAATTTGCTAGGCATGGAAGAGAAGGAATACGGTGAAGAGCTTGTTGGTGATGATCATGCGAACTAGTACGCTTCCCAGTCAGAATGCCTATACAGTTAAGACAGATGGCATGAGCCTAAGCTATCTTTCAAGAATTCCGCTGCGAGTTTATGTGTGTTATTTGGCTTTCCTGTCCCTATCAATGTAAGACATGACCTGGATGGTCTTTATTTGTGTAAGATGCTACATATGGATGTAAGACTCTTGTTATTCAGATTTTGTGCGTTTAGTGAGCATTGATCTCTGGGATCACTGTACATGTGCATTCCGTGATCATGACTTATGAGTCGGGGTCCCCACAGAGATGGTATCAGAGCCATCTTGACTATACAAAGCCGTAGTTATCATGAACGTTAGATAGGATAAGACCCTCTTCAAAACTATGCCTAGTTGCTAAGTGCAATAGTTTCTACACTTCTATTCTCTTTTAGTCTATTTCAAAACCTTGCTGACTCTCCTCCCTTCAAACCTTGTAGATGGCCCATGTATCCGAGAACGTCCTAGCATCCGGCTTTCCTCTACTACTCGAGGATAGTTTAGAGAAGTGATAGTATCCCGACCACCTGTTTTCCTCTACCATGAGCACTGGGTCAATGCCGTCACAAAGGAGTACCACCTTGAAGTGTTCATAAAGGACAACGAGTCCCCAACAAGTTGGTTCTTTGAAGGAACATGGATGTAGACCTTGGAAATCGTAGTATAGATGGCAACACGCAAGGCACTCATCCACCTTCGAGACGTCATTCCGGAGATGACTAATGAGCCAGCTACTCGCTACCTACTTCAACCTCTTTGGCGATAGTCTGGCTCACAACCTGATTAAGGAGTCAGTGAAGCTCTAATAGGAACTTCACCACACCCAAGAGCTACTTCGTCAAGCCACTGACATCTTAACCCAAGGCCGAGTAGTGACCTTTGGATTACAGTCACATGTTGCGAGTGTATCGAGTATGGGCACCATGCCAGTAGGAGCCCCAACAAGCAACTGAGTCTTTTCCCCCTAGGACTTGAAGCAGAACACTTCACCACCTAAGTCTGAGAACCCCTAGGGTAGGACAAGTCATGTACCCCTCATGCGAAGTCGAGTTCGTGTAATGGTTCATATGAAAACATGTGTTCTTGCTGCTTTTTTTTGTGTCTCGAAGCAAGTCGCGACTTCATCATCTATCTTACATTAATATATGTGTTTAGTCTGTCGACCACTGTTTGAACACATTTGCACTATACCAACCCCCTTAGGTGTGCTTTCCCTATTGATGCTTTTCCCTCCCTTTTTTGTCCAAGTTGTTTGACTTGGCTGCTCCAAACAGGATGGTGACTGCAACCCGCAATAGCTCCTTCACCAACCCTGAAGCCGACAACTCCACATAGCAAAAGAGAGATGGTGGGGCTGCTCACGCTGGAGAGCACCCGGAGCAGCCCCATGGCGACATTCCACCCACGACCACCTCCACCAGAGAACATGACCATAGCTCAGTTTCTCCAAGTTCTTCGGGAGGTATGCCAACCAAGTCTACTGCTATCATAGATGTCCCAAGTCCTTGTGAAAAAACGGCAGCAAGGAAAGAACGACAACTGCTGCTCCACTCTATCAGAGTTCATGAGAAATTCGCCCCCAACCTTCACCGAGACTGCTGAACCCCTGGACGCCGATGACTGGATCCACACTATCCAGGACCTCCTTGCATTTGTTAATTGCAATGAGGATTGTGAGAGGGTGCGTTATGCTTCTCGCTGCCTCGAAGGTACCGCCAGAGCTTGGTGGGATGGATTAAAGGTCATGCAAGGCGACCGTGTGATTACCTGGGATGACTTCAAGGAAGGACTCCGCACCGCCCACTTTTCTTCTGGGATCATGGCTCTGAAGAAGAGATAATTCCAAGCGCTGAAGCAAGGAAGTGGCTCTGTCAAGGATTACATGCAGAAGTTCAAGCTGCTGTCAACACCGAGGCTTCTAATATGGAATGCTTCATTGAAGGACTTAAAAAAACCATGTAGTATCAACTCATTACCTGCGTCTGTTGGACCTTCTTCGCCCTAGTGAACAAGGCCCTCATGCTTGAAGAAAGCGTAGTGCCATGGACAACACTTCTAGGCACAAGATGATTGACAAGGGTAGTTCCAACAAGCAAAAGGCTCGCCCCTGGCAACCAGCCCCAGCCAAGTCAACATATCAGTCGCAACAAGCTATACCTCCTGCACCTCATCCGAGCTACCAACCTCATCAGTATGCCAATCCTGGGCCAGCCTACAACAAACCCCATAAAAATGGCAATAGGAACAACAACAAAAACTTTGGTCACATCACGTGCTTTGGATGTGTTCATCCAAGAAACTACTCTAAGCAATGCCCCAACAAGAAGACATATGCACCGCGCCCCAATGCGCCGAACCAAGGTCAAGGCCGTGGAGCACCACCAAGGAACCTAGATCCCCACAACCAGCCCAACAATGGCAAAGGTCATGTGAATCATGTCACCTCTGAGGAAGACCAAGAATACTAGGACGTCATATTGGGTACATTCCTCATCAACTCAACCCGAGCAACCGTATTGTTTGATTGTGGAGCTTCACATTCATTTGTTACCCAAAAGTTTGCACTAGAGAGTTGTATGAAGCCGACACCCCTGGGTAGTCATATGTTGCTACAAACCCTGGGTTCGGTAATGAAGTCCAAGATAGGATGTAAAGAAGTCGGGATCAGCAATAACGGGATAGACTTCCTATTAGACCTCATAGTTTTGGATTCGCCGGGTTTGGACATCATCCTTGGAATGAATTGGTTGACCAATCACCAAGGCTTGTTGGACTGTGCCAAGAGGACTGTTACCATCACCTATAACCAAGGGATTGAAGTCAAGTATGTTCCCAACCCAGTCTTTGCTGAAGCCCCTCAGGTTAATCTTCTGTCGAGAATTCAGTTGGATCATGCGCCAATAGTATATGAATACCCAG
Organism: Hordeum marinum; assembly: GCA_022496015.1. NCBI lineage: Eukaryota > Viridiplantae > Streptophyta > Magnoliopsida > Poales > Poaceae > Hordeum > Hordeum marinum. The sequence continues at coordinate 694,983 of JAAAWK010000401.1, read as the reverse complement.
GTGTATTTACTTATGAGCTGCCCGGAATACCTCCTAACCATGACATTGAGTTGAACATTGAGCTAATGCCTGGAGCAAGACCCATTTATAAGAAGCCCTATAGTATGAGATCTGAAGAGTTCGCTGAGTTAAAGAAGCAACTCGCAGAGGAGCTCGGGAATTGATTCATTCGCCCTAGTGTGTATCCTTGGGGATCACCTATTCTATTTGTGTCAAAGAGGGATGGAACCATCCGACTCTTTGTCGATTACCATTCTCTCAGTCAATTCATGATAAAGAACAAGTACCCACTTCCCAATATTGAAGACTTGTTCGAACAGCTAAACAGAGCTAAGGTGTTTTCCAAGGTTGACATCAAGTCTGGGTACTACCAATTGAAGATTAGACAAAAAAGACATTACCAAGACGACATTCATAGCCTGTTATGTCATGTATGAATACACGGTCATGTAATTTGGGTTTTGCAATGCCCCTGCCTAATTCATGTACCTCATGAATAAAGTCTTCATGGAGTACTTGGACTAGTTTGTTGTCATATTCATTGATGACATACTCGTCTTTTACAAGTCTAAGGAAGAGTATCAGCAACACTTGAGATTGGTGAGGGATTCCTAAACTGGGGGGTCCTCGGGCCGTCGGCCTATCTCCTAATGGGCTGGCTTGATGGGCAATTCTCCAATTGTTGCAGGAAGGGCCGGATACATTGAGAGCCCACATTCCAGAAGGAAGTCCCGAAGGCGTGTCCTGTACTCGAAGTCAAGATGAGGAAATCAGCGTCTCCATCCTCGGCAGGAGACCTATCATGTGTAAACCCTAGCCCCCCCTGATGTCTATATAAACCAGGAGGGTTTTAGATCGTAGGGCAAGGAAACTCATCTACGGTTTTAGCTATTCAATCTCGAGGTATATCAACTCTATAAACTTCATACCATCAATATAATCAAGAAGGACATAGGGTTTTACCTCCATAGGAGGGCCCGAACCTAGGTAAACATCGCCTCCTTCGTCCCCTGTTACCATCGATCCTAGTCTCACAGCTCGGGACCACCTACCCTGGATCTGCCTGTTTTGACGTCGACATTGGTGCTTTTATTCAGAGTTCCGCTATGATCACCAAAGGAATCGATGGCTCGCGTTGTCATCAATGAAGAATTCCGTAGCATGGACACCTTTGTCCTCGGACAGATCTTCGCTTTCAACAGCATTGTGCTGCACGCTAACCCCACCGGCCGCCTGGGCTGGGTAGGTAGTTTCGCGTCGGATCAAGAGGTCAAATTCAGGAACCTAGAGTTCTCCGTAGACTCTCGGGGTGATCTTTCATTAACCGTGTTCGCAATCTCGCCTGTTGTGCCCGAAGACTCCAAGGCTTTAACCTTGGATTCCACTTTCGGTCCTCCCCACGGGATCCACCCCGGCGATGACCTGACTTTTAGTCTGGATCCGACCATAGTGCTAGACGTCCGGATACCCGTTCCTACCGAACACTCCCCATTAGCCAAGGCCTCAAAGGTTAACTCTGAAGGCTATGAGCAGGTTGACCCAATCAAGCTCTCGACGCTCAACGAGGCCCTAGATCAGGTCTTGTCGATGAAAATTACAGACGACAGAACCCTGATCCATAACCGGCAGAGCCTCCTCCATGACCGGCCACTCACTCATCGATGACGCCGGTGGTAATCGGTTAGCCCGATCTCCAATCGGGTATTGAACAGGTCGCTTCGGAGGTGTAGTGCTCTACGGAGGTGACCTCAACGGGGACTGGACATCCTTTTGTCTAGTCTCCTCAGTGGGAGGTAGGCGCTCCTCCTCCCGACCTTCAACGGCCGAGGAATTAACCTCGGCCATGACATTGTCACCCCCACCTCCTATGTTCGGCTATAAGAGAGCCTGCTGGGATGACACCTCTGCAGAATCCATCATGGTCCCTCGAGGTGTGGGATGCGACGCGGTCCCACTCTCCGCCAGCTTGGCGGGTGGAGTCTCCCCATCCGAAACTAGGTCGATGGGGAGAACGCTGGTGGGCTGCAGATAAAAAGGCGCTCACGCATTAATAACATTAAAAACTTGGCATGTATACCTTAGGGAGTGTTCGGATGCTTACCTTCGAGCTGGGGGCTTGACCCTTAGGTTCCATTCAGGAACCTTTTCAAAATTCTCGGACACGGTATCCGAGTCCAAACGGTCCTTGGCAGGACAGACATTGCCCGACATGCCCTTTCTAGAGCAGGAGGGGGTACCTCCTCCGTGGTGTCTGATGACACCGCCCTCTTTCTTGTGAGGGGGGAATCCCACTCCTCCTCGTCTTCATGCTCTTCTTCATGGTTAGAGGAGGCATGGGTTTCCTCCGACGCAGCGTCCGGCTGGTCCCTTATGCGGATACGTCCTTAGCCCTTCTTCTTCTCTTTCTTTTGTAGCACCTTGTAAGGCGCCGTGATGAACATCTCCGAAAAAAGCTTTAACCTTGGGTCTTCGGGTTGTGGTGCTGGGCAGTTGATGCATGTGGCTTTGCTTAACCATTTCTGCAAAGTTGGTGGGAAATGTGTTTAGATTTTCTGTCGGAAAATAGAGACGATCAATTGAAATTATGTTATACCTAGGTAGGAGGGTTATCGGCGTGTAGGCCCCGATCCCCCTCCTCGGCTAGCCAGCTCTTCCGAGACTTCAACAACGCCTTCCACTATTTCTCCAAAGTTGTGCGGAAGAGCTGATGAATGGTAGAGTCGTCCTCATGCTGATAAGCCCTCATGGGAGAGTCCCGATACTGGCAGGGACGGATGCAGCATTGAAGCATGATCTAGGCCACATTAACTAGCTCGATCTTGGCCTTGATCATCGAGGTGATGCACTTCAGCATCTTGTCCACCTTCGCATCCGAGCCCAGTTGAGGCCCTTTCGGAGCCATGAGGTCAATCTTGTGGGCGGTCCGGATCTGAACTTGGTCGGAGCAACCCAACCTTCTTGTCTTGGCTCAGTGGTGTAAAACCACTCCTTTTGCAAGATCTTTATGGTGTCAATGGAAGTGCCAGTAGGCCATCCAACACGGTGGAGCTTGCTGATGACTGCCACTCTACAGTTTGTGTGCTCGCTCGTGATGGTCTTGAGCTTGACGTTGAAGACCTTGAGCCATAGGCCGAAGTGCAGTTTGACCCGCACAAAGGCCTCGTAGATGATGACAAATGGCGATATGTGCATAAAGGAGTTCGAGGGGAGGTCGTGCAAGTCTAGTCCATAGAAAAACATGAGACCTGGACAAAGGGATGGAGCGGAAAACTTAGTCCTAGGATGAAGTGGGGGACGAATACCACCCTCTCGCCTGGCTTGGGGTGGGCACCACCTGGTTCTTCTCCAGGCCATGGTGGAAGACGTTGGCGGGGAGGTAACCAGCTTCCTTTAGGTCCCGGATGTCTTGGTCAGTGACCGTGGAGGCCTCACACTTGCCGTTGGAGCCCGAACCTTCCATGGCTAAAGCTTGGAGGAGAAGTCTAGGAAGAAATGTATCTAGGCTCTCGAAGCTTAGGGAGATTGAGGAAGGAGAGGATGTGAATGGGGAGTGTGAATAAGGCTTGAGGGTTTATTCCCTTTTATGAGGCGTGGCGATGATTAGCCTCCCTTTACTGCACCGCAAATCCCTCCGCTTCCCAAGACGTGTGTGTCGTTATACGCGCATAAAGAAACTTGATATGATTAATCATATCCCATGTGAAACAAAGCACGATTTATGCATTGATGAATCGTGTTAAGGTAAAAATGGCCTTAGACTGTGAATTGAGTTATCATAACTGGTCCGATGGTCGTGGTGGAAACATTACACGTCATCGGAGGCAGAACTAAGCTCAGCCGATCATTAAATGGGAAGAAGAACTCACCCTGCAAGACAAAGACTCTAGTCATATGGAGAATCCGAAGCTAAGACCCATGGCGTCGAGGTCTATTTCGCGGGCTACTAAGGGAGTCCTGGACTAGGGGGTCCTCGGGCTGTCGGCCTATCTCTTAATAGGCCAGCTTGGTGGGTCATTCACCAATTGTCGTAGGAAAGGACGGATACATTGAGAGCCCACATTCCAAAAGGAAGTACCGAAGGCTCGTCATCTACTCCAAGTCCAGATGAGGAAATCGACATCTCCATTCTCGGCAGGAGACCTATCATGTGTAAACCCTAGTCCCCCTCGATGTCTATATAAACCGGGAGGGTTTTAGATCGTAGGGAAAGGAAACTCATCTAGGGTTTTAGCTATTAGATCTCGAGGAAGATCAACTATGTAACCTTCATGCCATCAATATAAGCAAGCAGGACGTAGGGTTTTACCTCCATAGGTGGGCCCGAACCTGGGTAAACATCGCCTCCTTCCTCCCCTGTTACCATCGATCCTAGTCTCACAGCTCGAGACCCCCTACCCGAGAACCGCTAGTTTTGACATAGACAATTGGTCCTAGGCAAAATTCGAGAACACAAGCTTTATTGCAAGTTCAACAATTGTGAATTCTAGATGCATGAATTGGATTATATCCGAGCCGTCTGTCATACCCTGCATGAAGTTGGATTCTGTCATCCCCTGACCTCCCTTTGTCCCACTGAAGGCTCGGGCCCAGCCCTCGGGTTTCAAGACCCCGATCCGCGTGCTGTCATGCCTGAGCCATTTTTCCTTTAGGCCGGCTCGACTTTGTCCATTTCGGTCTAGGGTGAATATGAAGTCTTTTCTTTTTCTTTTTCGTAGAGATTTCCTAAAATCCCACAGAGATAAATAATTATCCAATTCTGAAAGGTCCAAATCCACAAATCTTGTATTATTTTTGTGATATTATAAATATGCCACTTGTGTATTCTTTTGAAAATATTTTATGTAATGGTTTTATTTAGAACCTACTTATGAATATTTAAAACCAGTAATAAATTAATTTTCAAAACGTTTTGTACTTCAATACTAGAGGCAAATATTTCAAGTTTTTATTGTATTATTTTACAGTAGGTTATTTTTCTTTATTTTTGTTGTGTTCTTATTTTTGCCCGTTATTATTGTGACGATAGATTAAGTTGTTGACAAGGGATGTGGACCCGAAGACTTTGAAGACCCCGAAGACTGTGTTGAGATAGGGAAGCGGCCCTTTGACCATGTTAAGAAACCATTTTATTGAATGTCATATAACACTTAATTTTTTATGTTAATCATCTTGCTATGGTGACCACCATTATGGGTTGTCTTTGATGACTTAACATTGATACTTGCATGTCACAACTCTACTGTCTACTCGGAGTTCTGTGGGTGGGAAGTAGTTAGGGTGCTAGTAGTTGCTATGCAAGTGGGATGGGAATGTGTGTGGTATTGGGAAGGAAGTGTTTTCAAAGGATTTTCAAAACCCCGTCGGGTGCCACTAATGACTGAGGAAGGTGATGTTGAGCTAGATAACCACTTGATAAAGAAATTGTGTATCGAAGCAAGTTGTGTGTGTTTTCAAAAAGGGGGAGATTTAAGATTTGCTGACCATCCCAACCTTACATGCACAACCACAATATCCCTTATGGGATGGAGCTTTGTTGATTACCTTGGTCAATACTTGCAGGGAGCCCACATTACTAGTGGCGGGAGGGTATTAGTTACGCTCTTGATACGGGGTCGTGCCTGGTAGGGCGACCATGTACTGTCTTTACGGACCCCGAGCACACCGTTGTGTTCCTTCATGGATGGTACTATGTTGAGAGATGCTCGTGTTTTGTAAATCATGAAGACACGGACCAACGAGTGGAATCTTTGTTTACCTCAGGTATGTAATATACCGCGAGTCGTGGCTTAACACGGAAGTTCCCTGAGTCTTGTGGGTAAATTGTGCAACCTCTGCAGAGTGTAGAACTATTTTAATATTTGTGTAATGGTCAAGGATAGTTCATGGTCCTACTTAAACTATGTCCAATCTTTTGACAAACTTGGTGTGTGTGTGTGTGGCTGGGGGGAGATGATACTTGAGCCAAGTTAGATGACTTGGCATGATGATTGAACATGATATGTTCCAACCATGATTATATTTATATCTATAACTTGTTCACATCGATACCTGAAAACTCATGATACATGATTTTACAAGTTAATTAATCATTTCATTGCACAAAAAATTGGCTTTTCGGAAACTTACCTACTTAGTGCTATATCATGCATTGTTATACCTTTTCCCAAAACATGGGTTGCTTGCGAGTACATTGAAAATACTCATTGGCTAGTCACTGCTTATTTAGTTGACCGGGCATGGAAGAGAAGGAATATCGTGAAGAGTTCATTGGTGACGATCATGCAAACTAGGACGCTTCCCAGTCAGAATGCCTATAGGGTTAAGGCAGATGGCATGGGCCTACGCTATTCCGCTACGAGTTTATGTTTTTTATTTGGCCTTCCTGGCCCTATCTATATAAGACCTTACCTTGATGGTATTTATTTGTGTAAGACGCTAAGTATGGATGTAAGATTCATGTTATTTACCTTCTGTGTCTTTAGTGAGCATTCTTCTCTAGGATCACTGTACACGTCCATTCGATGATCACGACTTATGAACCGGGTCCCCACATTTTCCACATAAAAAGGAGCCAGTCCTGTCCTACTGTACTTCTCTTCTGAATCACCAAGGAACTTTTTGGTGGCCTTATTGATATGATTCTCAGAAAGCTTCTTCGTGCTAAAGCATTGTGCATCTTTTAGCTCACTAGTGTAATTGCGCATTAAGTCGCCTCTTACATTAACTGGCTGGATATGCCAGCTTATCCAACACTGGATCAGATCGATCCTAGTAAGGCCATGGGAAATTTGAAATCTTATCATAAAAACCACATTTGCCAGAAATTTTCTTTCTTCTACAGTTGGCCAACTCGGGATCTGTGTAGGTACCAAGCCGGTCCAATCTATAAACCGACAAAGGGTTCTTGCCTGCATGGGCAATGTTCTTACAATAGAACAAAATTTTATTCCACCCCTTTGGATGACTCGCTAGCTTGGTATTAGAAGAACAACTGTTCTTCCTGTCCTGAATGAAAATGTTGGCGTTCTCGGAACGGGGGTACATAGACCTGCCTACATACGGCCTAGGACATGGCCCACTTCGTCAGCTAGGTATGGCCTAGCATGGCTCTACTCAAGACAAGGCCCTCGCGAGGACCCCAGGCTCGCGAGGGAGAATGACACCAGGACTAGTGAGGATAGGCATCCTCCCCTCCGGACTGGCGGAGATCTCTATGCAAACCCAGCCTCAGGGGTCAAAGATGACACATGAAGGATAGGCGGGCGCCAGTGCGTCAGGCGGTGCACTTTCCCCTTTGGTGCAAAGGGAGAAAGGACGTACGTGGGTCCTCGAAGGTCTGCCCAAAGGTTTCCATGCCACTACAACAAGACCACGACCACGAGCCTCGCAGGGTGGATGGCATCACTGAACCCACCACTGCATCATCGACAACCTCTTTGAAGGCGAAGACCACGTTGATACCGCTTGAGCTTGCGTTGGTTTTCCCTTGAAGAGGAAAGGGTGATGCAGCAAGGTAGATAAGTATTTCCCTTAGTAGTTGAGAACCCATGTATCAATCTAGTAGGAGGAACAAGCAAGTCACGATTACCTACAAAAACAATCAAACTCTTGCACCCAACACTATAAAGGGGTTGTCAATACCTTCACAATTATTTGCAAGGATTAGATCTGAAAGAGATAGATGTAAACGAGTGCGGAAAGTAAAACATAAATAAATTGCAGAAAGGTATATATCGGAAAATATATGATGGAAAATAGACCCAGGGGCCATAGGTTTCACTAGAGGCTTCTCTCTTGTAGAAAAATATGATGGTGGGTAAACAAATTACTGTCAAGCAATTAAGAGAGTAGAGAATAATCATATAGTTATCCAAGGCAATGATCATGTATATAGGCAGCACGTCTATGACAAGTAGATCGAAGCGATTCTGCATCTACTACTATTACTCCACACATCAACTGACTCATGCCTGCATCTACAGTATTAAGTTCATGAAGAACAGGGTAACGCATTAAGAAAGATGACAAGATGTAGAGGGATAAACTCAATAAATAAAATGAAAACACCATCTTGTTACACTTGATGACAACAATACAATACGAGCCTCACTACCCTACTATGTCACTGGGTCAGGACACCGCAAGATTGAACCCAAAACCAAACACTTCTCCCATTGCAAGAATTACCAATCTATGCGGCCAAACCAAACAAATAACTCGAAGAGACTTGCAAGGATATGAAATCATACATATAAAAAATCAAAGGAGATTCAAATAAGATTCATGTATAATCTCAACATAACTCACAATTCATTGGATCTTGACAAACACACCACAAAAGAGGATTACATTGCATAGATCTCCGTGAAGATCATGAAGAACATGGTATTGAAGATCAAAGAGACAGAAGAAGTCATCTAGCTACTAGATATGGACCCATAGGTCTGTGGTGGACTACTCATGCATCATCGGAGGCGTAATGGACTTGATGTAGATGCCCTCCGTGATCGATACCCCCTCGGCAGATTACCGGAAAAGGCTCCAATATTGGATCTCTCGGGAGCAGAGGCTTTCGGCGGCGGAAAAGTATGTGCGTGGATCTTTTTGATGTTGAGTATTTATAGGCCAGAGAATAGGGTAAGGAGACCTTCCAGGGAGCGAAAATCCTGCTAGGCGTCGCCAGGGGGGCCCGTGCCTAGCTGGCTTGTGGCACCCTGGCACCTCCCCTGACGTGCACTCCAAGCTTGACCGACTTGCTTCCTTCCAAAAAAATTCCTTCTGAAGGATTTATTCGGTTTGGACTCCGTTTAATATCCCATATCTTCAACACTCAAAAACAAGAAACAACAAAAACAATCACTTGGCTCTAGATTAAGAAGTTAGTCCCAAAAATAATATAAAATAGCATATAAACATCCAAAACAGATAATATAAGAGCATACCATCATCAAAAATAATAGATACGTTGGAGACGTTTCAGCATCCCCAAGCTTACTTCATGCTCGTCCTCGAGTAGGTAAATGATAAAAACAGAATTTTGATGTGGAGTTCTACCTAACGTATTTATCCATGTAATATTCTTCATTGTGTGATGAATATTCAGATCCGTAAGACTCAAAACAAAAGCTTAATATTGATATAGAAACAATAACATTTCAAGCATACTAGCAAAGCAATTGTATCTCCTGAAAATATAATGGAAAAAGAAAGTTATCCCTACAATATCATATGGTCTGGCTATGCTCCATCTTCCCCACACAAAGTATTTATATCATGCAGAACCCCGATGAAAAGTCAAGCAATATTTTTCACACTTTATTTTCTAAAAGTTTTTCAACTCTCACGCAATTCATGAGCGCGAGCCATGGATATAGCACTATAGGTGGAATAAAATATGGTGGAGGTTGTCAAGGAAAGGGAGAAGATAGTCTCACATCAACTAGGCATATCAACGGGCTATGGAGATGCTCATCAATAGATATCAATGTGAGTGATTAGGGATTGCCATGCAAAGGATGCACTAGAGCTATAAGTGTATGAAAGCTCAAAAGGAAACTAAGTGGACGTGCATCATGAAGAAAAATTCCACTAGCTATATGAAAGTGACAAAATAGGAGACTCTCTATCATGAGATCATGGTGCTACTTTGAAGCACAAGTGTGGAAAAAGGTAGTAGCAATGTCCCTTATCTCTTTTCTCTCAATATTTTCTTGTGTGGGCATCTAGGGCCTCTTTTATCCATTTTTTTATTTGGGCTTCACTCGCCTCTTTTTTTCTTTTCTTTTTTCAAGTACCGAATCTCATCCCCACTTGTGAGGGAACCATACCTTCCATCATCCTTTCCTCACATGGGACATGCTCTATTAAGGATAATCATCACACTTTTATTTACTTACAACTCGAAAGAAAATACGACTCGATACCTATGACAAAATTTGACTCTATATATAATATGGAAGTGATGGTGCATGCCATAAAAGGAAACGGTGGAAGTTGCATGGCAATATATCTCGGAATGGCTATGCAAATTCCATACTGGGTAGGTATGGTGGCTGTTGTGAGGAAAGATATATGGTGGATGTTTTGAGGAAGGTATATGATGGCTGTTCTGAGGAAGGTATATGGTACATCGGCGAAAGTTGCGCGGTAATAGAGAGGCTAGCAAAAGTGGAAGGGTGAGAGTGTGTATAATCCATGGACTCAACATTAGTCATAATGAAGTCACATACTTATTGCAAAAGTCGATTAGTCATTGAAGCAGAGAATTAAACGAATGCTACTAGGGGGAGGTTGGTAGGAGTTAACCATCGCGCGCCCCCGACCCTCACACAAAGGTCGACAATCTATAAACAAATCATGCTCCGACTTCCTTACATAACGGTTCACCATACATGCATGCTACAGGAATTACAAACCTTTACACAAGTATTTTTACCAAATAACAATTTACTTCCTAACACGTCTCTTAACATTACAATCTTTATATCTCAAAACTTTATGCAAGGAATCAAACTTCTCATAAATACTCAATGCACTTAATATGGAAGTTTTTATTATATCCCTTTCGGATGCATATCATATTAGGACTAAATTCATAACCTAGACCAATTACCATGCTATTTTAGAAACTCTTAAAATAATATTAGTGAGGTATGAGAGTTCAAGTATTTCGATAAAACGCAAACACCACCATGCTCTAAAAGATATAAGTGAAGCACATAGAGCAAAATTGCCCAACTCAGAAGACATAAGTGAAGCACATAGAGTATTTCAATAAATTCATGATTCAGCATGTGTCTCTCAAAATATGTGTGTAGGAAGGATGATTGCGGCAACCTAACAAGCAAAGACTCATATCATACAAGCCGCTCCAAGAAAAACACATATCATGTGGCGAATAAAAATATAGCCTCATGTAAATTTACCAATGGATTGAAGACGAAAGAGGGGATGCCCTCCAGGGCATCCCCAAGCTTAGGCTCTTTGGCATCCTTGAATATGACTTGTAGTTCCTTTGGCACCCCCAATCTTAGGCTCTTGCCACTCCTTATTCCATAGTCCATCAAATCTTTACCCAAAACTTGAAAATTTTAGAACACAAAACTTAACAGAAAACTCGTGAGATCCGTTAGTATAAGAAAAAAATAACCACTTTAGGAAGTGTTGTGAAATCATTATTTATTTATATTGGTGTTATACCTAATGTAATCTAACTTCTCCATGGGTCATACCACATGACACAACCCATAGATTCATCAAAATAGGCAAACAACTCAAAGAAAACATAATTTGTCAGAAACAGAACAGTCTGTAGAAATCTAAAAACTTCGTATAATTATGTGGAAACCCTGGACAATTTCTATATCAATCTTGTGTAACAATTTCATATCAATTTGACTCTCTGAAAAAATTAGAAAATTCCTGGACTTAGCGCAAAAGTTTCTGTTTTCAGCAAGATCAAGTCAACAACTACCATGGATCACCCCAAAGGTTTTACTTGGCTCAAACACTAATTAAAACACCAAAACACATTTAATACAGAAGTAATAATGTGGGAAACACTCAAAAACAGAAGCAAAAAAAGAACAAAAAAATAAAATTGGGCTGCCTCCCAACAAGCGCTATTGGTTAACGCCCCTAGCTCGGCAAAACGATTTCAATGATGCTGACATAAAAAGTTGAAATATGCAAGAAAGCATCATGAATCTCATGAAAAGCACATTTAAGACTAACCCACTTCCTATGCATAGGGATTTGTGAGCAAACAATTTATGGGAACAAGAATCAACTAGCATAGGAAGACAAAACAAGCATAACTTCTAAACTTTGAACACATAAAGAGGAAACTTGATATTATTGCAATTCCTACAAGCATATGTTCCTCCCTCATAATAATTTTCAGTAGCATAATGAAGGAATCTCACAATATAACTATCACATAAAGGATTCTTTTCATGAGTAATTATATCATACGTGTTATCACCAAAACTTGGGGAACAAACAATATCATCTATCAAGCATAGCATCCCCAAGCTTGTGGTTTTGCATATCATTAGTATCATGGATATACAGAGAATTCATACTAACAACATGGAAATCATGCTTTTCATTCAAGGAGATATCATGAATCACCTCATAATTTTCCTCTTTCAATACTTCATAAAAACTCAAGATTTTCAAGCAAAACTTCATATAGATAATCAAGTGCACTCAACTCACTAGCATCTGGTTTATCATTATTTGGTCTTTTTAAAAGATTAGAAAGTGGATGAGGATCCATATCAATAGATTTTTAGCAAGCGAAGATGCAAGCAAATAGAAGGCACATGGCAACACAAGCAGACATAGCAAACTAGAAGACGAACGGAAGAAGGGCGAATAAAAAGCCAAATCTTTTTGGTATTTTCTGAAAATTGTTTTAGAAGTGGGGGAGAGGAAAATGAGAGGCTAATGGAAAATAATGTAAATGCAATAGATGAGTTTGTGATGTGTACTTGGTAGGCTTGATGTGTATCCTCCCTGACAACGGTGCCAGAAATCCTTCTTGCTACCTCTTCAGCTTGCGTTGGTTTTCCCTTCAAGAGGAAAGGGTGATGCAGCTAAGTAGATAAGTATTTCCGTGAGTTGTTGAGAACCAAGGTATCAATCCTGTAGTAGGAACAAGCAAGTCGCCAATGGTTGCACCTACACAAATAATCAAACTCTTGCACCCAACGCTATAAAGGGGTTGTCAATCCCTTCATGATTATTACAAGGATTAGATCTGAAAGAGATAGATGTAAACGAGTGCGGAAAGTAAAACATAAATAAATTTTAGCAAGGTGTAGACCTGAAAATATATGATGGAAAATAAACCCGGGGCCATTGGTTTCACTAGAGGCTTCTCTCCTGAAGGCAAACATCATGGTGGGTAAACAAATTACGATCAAGAAATTGATAGAAAAGCGAATAATCATGTAGTTCCAAGGCAATGATCATGCATATAGGCATCACGTCTGTGACAAGTACATCGAAATGATTCTGCATCTACTACTATTACTCCACACATCGACCGACTCCTGCGTGCATCCAAAGTATTAAGTTCATGAAGAACAGAGTAATGCATTAAGAAAGATGACATGATGTAGAGGCATAAACTCAAGCAATATGATGAAAACCCCATCTTGTTACCCTTGATGGCAACAATACAATATGTGCCTCGCTACCCCTGCTATGTCAGTGGGTGAGGACACCGCAAGATTGAACCCCAAACCAAGCAGTTATCCCATTGCAAGAATTGCCAATCTAGTTGGCCAAACCAAATCAATAACTCGAAGAGACTTGCAAGGATATGAAATCATGTATATAAGAAATCAGAGGAGATTCAAAAATGATTCATGGATAATTTGAACATAAACTCACAATTCATCGGATCTTGACAAACACACCACAAAAGAGGATCACATCGGATAGATCTCCATGAAGATCATGAAGAACATGGTATTGAAGATCAAAGACAGAGAAGAAGCCATCTAGCTACTAGCTATGGACCCGTAGGTCTGTGGTGGACTACTCACGCATCATCGGAAGGGGCAATGGAATTGATGTAGATCCCCTCCATGATCGAAACCACCTCCGCCAAATTACCAGAAAAGGCTCCAAGATTGGATCTCTTAGGAACGGAGGCTTCCGGCAGTGGAAAAGTATTTGTGTGTCTCTTTTGATGTTAGGGAATAATTGGGTATTCATAGGCCAGACAATAGGGTTAGGAGACCTGCAAGGGAGCGAGAAGCCTGCTAGGCGCGGCCAGGGGGCCCACGCCTAGCAGGCTTGTGGCGCCCTGGAACCTCCCCTGACGTGCACTCCAAGTTTGATCGACTTGTTTCCTTCCAGAAAAATTCCTTCCGAAGGTTTTATTCCGTTTGGACTCCGTTTAATATGCCGAATATGCAAAGCTGAAAAAGAAGGAAAACTGAAACTGACACATGGCTCTAGATTAATAAGTTAGTGCCAAAAAGAATATAAAATAGCATATTAATGCATATAAAACATCCAAAACAGATAATATAATAGCATGCCATCATCAAAAATTGTAGATACGTTGGAGACGTATCACACCTTTGGACAGGGCATGGATGTACTCCTATCGCCCTTCAAATTTGGCTGTTGTGGGATCCCTTCCTGCCACAGTAATAAGAGAAGAGAATCGGGTCCACCGCTATATATAGAGGCTATGACACACCGTAGAGGGAGGCCGATCCGATCGATGCCTTAGCCACTCATCAAACCAAGAACTCCTCTTGAGCACCCTCGCGAGGCTCAAGCCCACTATACTAGTTCATCCACCACACCTCCCCGAGAGGCAATCCACCAAAGCAGGAGTAGGGTATTACGCTTCACAGCGGCCTGAACCTAGGTAAATTGTTGTGTCCATCTTCTTCCTTGTCATCATGCGAGTTTGCCGTGGTTTCCATTTTGTAGCAAGCTAGATAGGGAGAGGTTACGGGGGATCTTTGCACACACCCCTATGTTCGAACCTTGAGCGTTTTACGGAGCCCGAAATCTTTCATTTGGCATGCTAGGTAGGGGGCGTGTCGAACCCTTCCTCAAGCCAAGATCATCTTCCACGTCGCCGCTCCGATGGCTGACGCCCACCAAGCCCGCGCCGAGCACCGCGCTGCCTGCGTCGCCCAGACGGCACTAGGCGTCCATGATGGTGCACGGCGGTCCGCCTCGCCTGCAGCCAACGCTGCCACAGGCCCGGACGCCCACGAGCAACAAGACTCCTCCCAACTGGTCACCATGCAGCACAACGGCCACACCCCCACCCCATCGATTGTCCTAGCAACAGGGTCATCCTCCCACGTCCAGCACGGGCCGTCGCATGGTTCGGGAGCACTCTCCATGGAGAACGAGTTGTTCCGCTATCGCCCCACCCCGACCACTACGACGACTGGCTTCAGCGCATCCCAGAACTCGTCAGCGCTCTCCTACCCACTTCGACCCCGACCTTCCCTACCAGACGATGTGTCCCACGACGCGCCTCCACCTCCTACGCAACATGATGTTGAACCCGAGCCCAGGCATGAGGCGCGCCATTGCGACCAACCCCACGGGCCGCGTGCAAGGGCAAGACATGAAGTAAGCTTCCACGTGGTGCCCCAGCCACGCGTCAACGCGTGCATGTCCCCGCGTTGCCAAAGCAGCACCGCGACAAGGCACCACTTGGGGCGGCCCCTCAGGAGCGTCAAAATCAGGCCCCGCCAGCACGTGTAGCAGCACCTGTCGAGCCGGTGGGCTGCCTCGCCATCAAGCCGGAGATCCATCCATCCACATGGCCTTGCAAGTTGAAACCCGATTTACCCCCTCGCGACGATGGCACCCCGGATCCTGCTGAGTTCCTACAGCTCTACTTCCTAAGCATCCGGGTGGCCGATGGAGATGACAAGGTCATGGCGTGCTGGTTCCCCATGGTGCTCAAGGGCGGCATGCTCACTGGCTCCACAACCTCTCAGCGGGGTCCATCACCTCCAAGGACAACCTGCGCAAGCACTTCGTCGCCAACTTCTAAGGTACCCGCGACCGAGAGCTCTCCGTGAATGACCTACGAGGCGTGAAGCAACAGGAAGGAGAGACCCAACACAAGTTTATATAGTGCTTCACGACTACCCTCTTGAAGGCCCCGAAGGCGTCAGATGAGGCTATCATCTTCGCTTTCACCGACGGCGTCACGAATCTCAAGATGAAGGAAGAGCTCGCCATGAACGACGAGTTGTGCTCCGCCCTGAACATGTTCAACCAGGCAAACAGGTGCGCCAAGGCCGAAGAGGGCCGCCTATCGCTCCGTGAACCTCGGGCAGCAGAGCCAGAGGAAAAGAGGACCAAGGCCAAGGAGTCAAAGGGAAAGGCCCTAGCGTTACTCGTTGCCGAGCCCGAGGCAAAGCGCGGCCGAGGCGAGGAGCACCCCGCAGATGGGATACCAACCCGCATCTTCCATGGCACCAACAACCACAACACCACCGACTACTCGGAGCTCAGGCTGGTCCGCACCGAACACTTCGACCGGCATCCCAGGTGCACCGATCAAGGCTTCAGACGTGGTGGAGGTGGCAGAGGAGGCTGCTAGGACAACCGAGACCCGCTTTAGGTGTGGCATGACCAGCATCGGAGGACCACTAGTGCGATCAGCCTCAGGAGGACTGCTCGCCCGATCAGGCTCGGGAGGACCGCTGGCATGACAACCCTCCGGAGGGACCACACTGTGGCCAGTCTTGTGAGGTTCGCCCTCGTGAGGCCATCCTACCACCACTTCTCCCTCCACCCAGAAGGAAAAAGTGGCCATGCAGAACAACAGGGCTGGGGGCTTCGAGGAGATCAAGGCGGTAGCTTGTATCCTAGGCGGTGCCCAGGCCCTAGCATCGAACCGCATCTTCAAGCAGTTCGCACGGGAGGTGAATCCCGCTCTCCCAAAGCCTGAGGCCATGCGCCCCCTCGGGTGGTCCCATACTGGCATCACCTTTGACTCAAGGGATCAGCTCAGGTGCTCGGCCATGGCCGGCAAGCGAGCCATCGTGTGCACTCGGACCATCAGCAACGTCCTCGTCACCAAGACCCTCATCAAAAGAGGAGCAGGGTTCAATGCCCACTCCATCGAGACCTTTGAGATGCTCCAAGTACCGTACGACCAGATCATGCCGACCAAGCCCTTCTCAGGAGTCACTTATGGGTCCACCGTTCCCATTGGGCAAGTGCGTATGCCCTTCACCTTCAGCGGTGCAAGAACTACCACACCGAGAGCATCGTCTTCTACGTTGCCCAGATCAACCTCCCGTACAATGCGATCCTTGGGTACCTGGCCCTCGCCATGTTTATGGAAGCAACTCATCATAGTTATGATGTACTCAAGATGCCAGCGAGTGGCGGCATCATTACCATCGCTTGTGATGAGAAGGATGTTGTCTGCTCCATCGATCATGCCTACCGTGCTGCTGTAGCGGAGCGCTCGGCTGACAAGGAGGATGCCCAGCCTCGTGAGGATGTACCAAGAAGAAGAAGCAACTCACCCTCGAGGAGCACCTACGGGCTGGAACCCCAAGGGGCGGAGCTTTGGTCTTTGCATTCGAGGACGGGGCCGCACCTTCCATCGCATAGGAAGGCGCGCTCAGCACCCCCCTGGGTTGGGCTCGGGATCTTTCACCCTAGAGGCCCCCATATTGGTCGGTGAGACAAGGGAGGCGTTCGGGCACAACCATAATGTGTGTCATGATGCGCGGCTACCAGAGCCAGGGGCTCGGCGCAAGGAGCCAAGATCTCAAGAGTCAGTCATCAAGGCGATCAAGGAACTTCAGGAGGCACATGTCGGGCAACAAAGGGACTGCCCTGCACCTCCAATCGCAGCCGCCATCGTTAGCCCGGTCGAACATCCGTGCGTCTGTGTCAACACACGCACAATCAACACGGGCTCGTCCCAGGGCCTCTTTGGGCCGACGCGTGCCGACCATGGGTGGATCTACCCGCACAACTACGTTTGCATGCCCTTTGGCTTCGCCAATGCCGGTGTCACGTTCTAGCTCCTTGCCCGGGCCATATCGCGCCATGCCTGGTGAGACGCTACAAGGCGGTGGAGGGGATGCCCGCACCAAGCATGGATCCCGGAGCCGGAGAGACGACGGGTCCGTGAGGGCCACGCTCGTGAAGGTACAAGATCGGGATAGAATAGCAGCTTCGGCTCTTCAGTGGCATGGCCGCCAGGTGAATTTTTGTTGATGTGTTCCAGGTAACTTTTTGGCTTGTTTCCTTTAAGGGCGCCCGCCAGGCTGCGTTACCATCAGGCGATTAGGGCGTATACCTGGAGCCACCACGTTTACCCATTTTTCAGCACTTTCTCATGTATGCAAACTATTTCCTAACATTTCCCTCTTCTCTGCATGGTTTTTTTCCGGCGAGCATGTCATCACTCCCGAGCGGGACTACCTTCGGCCGCCTCACGAGAGGACTAGGCACGGCGTCTATGCTCGGGTTTGTCCCTGCAGCATTGAAAAATCTAGTGACTGAGCTCTGTTTGGTGGGTTTTCCCGGTTCACTTCATCTCCTAGGGTCACTGGTGATTGGCCCTCTCATTGGCCCTAGGGAGGATGCTCGTTGCAGGCTGCAATAAAGATTCCAGGACTTCGGATAGTACCATCTACAAGAAGACCCAGGTGCAACCCGCCTTGCGGTAGGGACCTCGCGAGGCCAAAGCGCCCTCGTGAGCTCCCAAATACACCACCCAGTTCTACCGTGTCAGCCACATGTACAAACTCAATGGGCTGTACACGTCCGGAGCCCCCCAAGGACGCGAAGGGGTTCCTTCCCACGCAATGTGGCAGCCAAAGCTTCATGCTCGCGGAGAAGTCAACACTGCACACCAATGGCTATGCCCATGCAATGTGGAAGACGCAACTCGGTGCTGGTGGTCAACATGGTCCACCAATGATTATGCCCATGCAATTTGGAAGCCGTACACCCTGCGTTGGGGATAAACAACTGAGGGTGCCCCAGCGGCTGCATCCAACCTCAGGAAGGCTCCTTGCGGCCCCGTTTCGCTTCGTTACCTCGGATGTACGCATGAGGGGAGTGCATGGAGGTTACTACTGGACCAGGCCTAGTGCGCGCCACCTTCCCAGGTCTGCCAAACCTGGTCTTCACGTGCCACTCCTAGGTAAAGCAGGTGAAGAAAGGTACGGGTATGAGGGTACCCAGACCTGCCTGCCTACGGCCCAGGACATGGCCCACTTTGTTAGCCAGGCATGGCTTGGCGTGGTTCTACTCAAGACAAGGCCCTCGCGAGGACCCCAGGCTTGTGAGGGGGAACGGCACCAAGACCAGAAAGGATAGGCCTCCTCAGGCCACCTCTGGTGCGGCGGAGATCTCTATGCAGAACCCAGCCCCAGGAGTCAAAGATGGCACAGGGAAGGGCAGGAGGGCGCCAACGCGCTAGGTGGTGTAGTTTCCCCTTTGGTGCAAAGGGATTAAGTACGTACACGGGTCCCTGAAGGGCCGCCCAAAGGTTTCCATTCAAGTACAACAAGACCTTGACCATGAGCCCCGTAGGGTGGATGTCATCGCCGAGCCCACCACTGCATCGAAGACCACCTTTGGACAGGGCACGAATGTACTCCTGTCCCCCTTCAAATTTGGGCGTTGTGGGATCCCTTCCCGCCATTGTGATAAGGGAAGAGGACTCGGGCCACCTCTACATACACAGGCTAGGCTGCACCATAGACGGAGGCCGATCCGACCAATGACTTAGCCACTCATCAAACCACGAAGACAAGGCAGAGAGCCAAGAACTCCGCTTGAGCACCCTCGCGAGGCTCAAGCCCACAGTGCTAGTTCATCCACCAGACCACCCCGAGAGGCAATCCACCAAAGCAGGAGTAGGGTATTATGCTTCACAGCGGCCCAAACCTGGGTAAACTGCCGTGTCCATCTTCTTCCTCGACATCATGCAAGTTTGCCGTGGTGTCCATCATGTAGCAAGATAGGTAGGGCAAGGCTGTGGGGGATCTTTGCACACGCCCCTATGTTCGAACCTTGAGGGTTTTGCGGCGACCAAAATCTGACAGGAAATACTACCAAGTTCTATGTTGGGGCCATCTTTTACTTTGGTCTTGTGATTGATACAAAAGAACTGTCTGAAGAGATTCATGGACGGCTCGATCCGAAAATATACTTCACAAAGCACCTGAAATTGACAAATAGTAGTCATTGCATTGGGACCAATATCTTGGAGCCTAAGGTTGAAAAAAATTTTGAAGGTCTCTGAAGAACCTACAGCCGGGTGGTTGAAAACCTATATGAAGATGATAAGTGAACCGAACAATTTCTCCTTCCTCAAGTTGAGCAGAAGATTCTTCATCAGGTGCCCACCAACTTATCTCATTTTGAGCCGGCAAATCATCTTGAGAAACAAGGTTCTGCAAGGTGAGCACCGACTCTTGGGATCTAGCACAACCACATATTTTAGTGGTCTTGGGAGGCATGGTGTTTTATGCAAAAACAACTACAAAGGGAAATGGAAGAAATAAGTCGCCATATATTTGAGCTATCTAATGATTACAATTACGGATTACATTAGAAGAACTCAAGATGCAAAACAAATAGTTATTAATTGATAAGCCGGCCAATGGGTGAGCCAGTACAATAGGTGAACCAGTACAATTATGAGTCGACATGTGATAAAAATAATTAGGTAGCTATATGTCACACCCAAGATGCGCGCCTATCCATATTTAGGCACGGGGGCCTTGACAGGGATAGAGCTGCATCTCGTCGTTCGCAAGTACAGCATCATTACATCTTACATTTAGGAAGAGATGAGTATATGAGTTGGCTTACAATCGCCACATGCTAAATTACAAATCCACATCAAAGGTTCAACCATCGATCCTAGACGGGGTCCAGCTACGGACGAAATCAAACGAAAAAATGAAGATGCAATGACACTTGCTTGCTAGCCCCGAAGATCACGACCACAGTCCTCTACTCGTCTGGATAAGTCACGTACATCCTGCCACGCTCCTTGTCATACTCCCACTAGAGCTGCGTCACATGATCTGGCACGATCTCATGTGTACCTGCACCTAGATTGTTGTAGTAATCTGTGAGCCACGAGGACTCAGCAATCTCACGCCCGGGTACCCAGACTATTCAAGCTTATAGGTTGGGAAGGGGTATGTTTTTAGTTTGCAGCAACACTAAGCATTTATGGTGGCTAATATTACGAAGCATGAAAGTAAATATGTGGTCTACGATAAGCGATCGAATCTAGAATGACCTCTATGAGATCCTGAACACCTACTTACGTCAATCATAACCCCACCATGTTCTCTCTCGGTTCATGTTCACGAGCAGAGACGATCACGGTTACTCACACAGTTGGTGCATTTTATTAAAGTTTACTTCAAGTTAACTATAACGGGGTGTTAAACAAATATTCAAGTTGCCACATAACCGCGGGAACGGCTTTCCGAAAGTTTTAACCCTGCAGGGGTGCACCAACTAGTCCATCATAAATTAACCACACTTCTTGGGAATAGCCTCGACCACGGATCTTGTGATCATCCTAGCCAACTCCAAAGGTATTCCAACACCTCGAGATAGCCCGAAGAAAGTCAGCGCTCCACACGCAAGACACTCGATAAAGGAAAAACGAGTCCAGCAAGACCGCCCGACATGTCGACGAACCCGATAAGAGCCGCATATCTCATTCTCAGGACACGACCAAATGAACATTATTACGGCGTCCGGATAGAAATCACTCGAGTTAACCCGAGGTGGCCCCGCAAGTGGCTCTCATTTGTACCAACACTCAGGAGGAGCACTGGCCCGGGTTGTTGATTAATTATCCACGGGGTTGCAAAGCCCTGTGAAATTTTTATTAAGTTGTTTAAGAAATTGCAGTACCAAAGTTGGGTCTTGCCAGAAAAGTTTTAATCTTAACCTAAAAAACAAGGGGGTCCCCATAACAACCCCGAGCATGTTAGGAGCGCAAAGTATGGAAACATAACACCGGTAACAAGAAACTATGGCGGTAACAGCGGAACAAAACACCTAGCGAAAGGCCAAACCTTCCACCAATACCAGGTATATATGTGCATTAAATTAAATAATAGATAATATTGTGATATGCCAGACATCCATGTTATCACATGGAAACAACTACACCTTCAACTAAGAACGCTATAAGAGGGGCTGAGCATCGGTAACTTAGCCAAACAAAGGTTGCTAGGACGTGGAGGGGTTAGAGGCTATCATGGAAATGTAGGAGGCTTGACATTCAGGTGGTAGGTAGAGCAAAAGTAACGATAAGAGCGAGACAACTAGCAAGCGAAAATAGTATCAGGATTCGGGTACGATCATCTTGCATGTTGGTTCTTCAGAGGGACAAGTAGCGGGCTCCTCGTAGTGGTACTCTCCTGGATCTTCGTACTCAGGTTCAACGTTTGCAACTACCCACGAGAAACAACAATAATAAACAAACAGCCAAGGTGCAATGCACAAACAAGAATGATGCATGGTTTATGTGAAGAATTTAGCATGGCAATCCTAGCTAGTCATGTTTCACATGCAATGGATTAGTTATTTATGAATCTGGACAGAACCTTATGTTAAGTTTTTGAAACATGCATGATCATGGCAAATATGTATGCATCATGCAAAAACGCTACAAATGCATATGTAGAATGTAGGAAACGGAGTTACGGTTCTCACGCTACGCTCACGACAAGTTACGAAGGCACAACACCAGAAAAAGAAGGCCATGGGCTATTCATTGGCATTCCAAGGTAGCCACTGGTTAGGTAATGAAAAACCAACCACAATAGAGCCAAAGATCAAGCAATTCCATAGAGTATAGCTCCCACAAGTCACAAAACACTAAAAACAACAATCTGCCACTAAACAACAACATAGAAACTTTCACAACCTACAACTAGAGATACAGGAAAGTCTCTATCCACAAACAAGGCATTGACATAAACTAGATGACATGCTTATCAACTTATCAAACTACACAATGTGGAATGGAGGCACACATCAATAAGCATGAAGCCCACAAGTTGGCATGATGAAACAGATTCCAGGGACTAATAAGCTGATAGCAAGTTGACAGCAGAAACTAAAGGTGATAGAAAACACCTCATGGCTCGAAAATTAACAAGATGGAAGAGGGCAACCTCTACGTCAAATCACTAGCACTGAGCTTGAGCTAATTCAAAACATATCACAAGATAGCATCCACTCTTCATGGCATAAAAATATAAACAGATTCTCACTTAGAAATATTTAGCATGTTTGAAAACAGCAATATTTTAGTGGCTACTTTAGAGCATGGTTCCCACTTGTATGCAAGTTTATCATGAAAAAAATAAATAACATGGCATTCTACTCACCAAAGACTACCATATTCATGTTGGCACAAATATCATAGCATGCATGGATTAAATATAACAAAAATGACAAAACGACACTTTGAGACAAAATGACAGTTTGACAAACTTGCTCAAATGCCCAAACAAGTCACACCAATGAATTCCTTGGTTGATTCTACCCCAAAATAATATATCATACCCCTAAGATTAAATGGAACATCATGGCAAAACACTAGATAGCAATTTGCCCACCAATCCTATAAGTGAAAACATACCTAAAATACACATAGAAATAAATGCTCTTATCCAGCTTTAGCAAATATTCTAGAAATAGAAATATCTATTTAACACAAACAATACACTCAAAATAAAAACACAAAGGAGGGGGGACCCACCTGGCATACTCGCCAGGCCCCCCTAGTGTTTGACAAGTGGGGCCTGGGCCCACTTGTCACACACACATACTCAACACATACACACACAACACTGCCACACACACTCACACGCATGGATCTGGCACCACACCAGATCCACACACACACACATACCAGCACACACACACACACCTACCACAGCCACACGGGATCTGGGCTGTGGCCGCAGCGGATCCCACGCCCACACACACAGCTCCTCAGCCGAAAAATAAAATGGGCCGGGGGGAATCGAACCCCAGACCTTTCGTACCCACAGCGAACAGGTGACCACCAGGCTACTCAATCATATCTCACCAAGGAGGGGTTTTCACTGCATCTATACTACCCGCACGCCAAGACTGACGAAACTGAACCACACTCTGCCGCAACAATGACAACAGCAAGGCGAGCGCATGGGAGGACTCCGCCGAGCGAGAACCCCGGCGGGGGGGATGCGGGCTGCCTAGGGACTCCATCCCCAGGGCGAGGGAGCGGTGACAAGAAGCGGGGGGAGCTAAGATGCACACTGAACCTGCAACTACAGAGACGCGGGAGCATAGGGAGCACGCCAGAGGCACGGGCGCAGCGACGTCTACGCGAGGCTGCAGACGACAAGGAAGGGCAGGCAGCAAGGGGAGCTCACATAGTGTCCACTGGACATGTAGGCGAGGCTGGACATGCGACGGAGATGATGCAGACAGGGACGACACACGGCGACGTCCCTAGGCACGGAGGAGAGGAGGAAGAACTCGGGGGCATCGCGACGGTGAGGGCCCGATGATCCCTCGGATGGCGAGGAAGAAGAGGCCACAGACGCGCGACCTTCCCGTGTCACCAGCGCGCCGGGGAGCGTCGCAAACACTACCTTTGGGCACAAGCAGCAGCTTGGTCGGGGCACGGCGGGCGCGGCGATGGCATGTCGCTTGGGGACTTACCTGTAGTGTCGGTGAGGGAAGATAAGGAGGGAATGGGAAGAGAGAACCCTAGGTATGTGCGACGATAGGGTTTAAAAGGGACTGGGAAGCTAGAGGCGACTCGACGTCCGTGCCAACGACAACTCTCTCTCTCTCTCCCTTTGTTCTCTCTAAACCTGACGGAAAAGGCGACGGGGCAGTTGGTCGTCCGCTAGGTTTTTCCTTTAATAAAAATAGGGGGGAGGAGAGGACCACTGACAGAGCAACTCATAGAAAAAACACAGAAGAGGGTTTTTCCTTTAATAAAAACAGCCACAATAGAAAAACCCTCGAGAGAAAAGAATAAAGGAAATTTTATCAAACAAAATAATTTTGACTAATATGAAATGTGCCCTATTTAATAAAATTAACAAGAGCATTTTTAAGCAAGTGTTTTTAATACTTTATAAACAACAGCCCCCCTGTTATTTAAAACCCCAAAAACATACTCAAAACACCAAAAGCACAACACAAATATGCTCAAATAATATTGGCTACCTCATGAACATTTTTAACAATTTTTAACAACAAGTTAATTCTGTTGGGGAATGATAATAGGAATAAAAGGTTATAGGTTGGTTTGATTGAATTACTAATGGAGGGAGAAAGCAGTTGATCCCACTCAAGCACACACACATCCACAAGACCACTCACATCACAACAAGGTCAAGAAGCACACCACATACAATGCATGACATGATGATGAAATGATGTGATGCATGATGTAAGAATGCATGAGACAAAGACATTGAAAAAGAGCAAACTCATCTCATACAACTCATGACACAAGGTCCCACATAGGTTACAAGCCATAAAAGGTAGGGGCAGCAGTTGGGCTGTCATAACTCTCCTACACTACAAGAGGATCTCGACCCGAGATCTAGGAACGAAAGAACTCTAGAAATTCAGAACAGAGAAGATCCTCACGTTCCCAAGTAGCTTCTTTGTCAAAATGATGAGACCACTTCACCTTGAGAAACTTTATTGACTTGTTGCGAGTCTTATGCTCAATTTCTTCAAGAATAGCCACTGGATACTCATGATAAGAGAGGTCTTCTTGAGATCAGTGTCCTGGAGGTCAATGGTTCGCTTGGGAGTCTTGAAGCATCTCTGGAGCTGAGAGACATGGAAGACATCGTGCACATTTGTGAAGTTTGGAGGAAGCTCTAGTTGATATGCAAGTTCACCTCTCTTGCCAACAACTCTAAAAGGACCAACAAAGCAAGGAGCTAGCTTCCCTTTGATTCCAAACCGCTGAGTGCCCTTCATGGGAGAAACTCTAAGATAGACTAGATCATCAACTTGAAAGGAAATATCCCAATGTTTGTTTTCATAATAACTCTTCTGTCGGGATTGACCTTCTTTGAAGTTCTCACAAATTACACAACACATCTCTTCTGCTTTGGTGATCATGTCATTGCCCGAAATCTGACGCTCACCGGTTTCAGACCAGTTAAGCGGGGTACGACACTTTCTGCCATAGAGAATCTCGAAAGGGGCCTTGCCTGAGCTAGCCTGAAAGCTATTGTTGTATGAGAATTCCGCATATGGAAGGCAGTCTTCCCATTTCATGCCGAACGAAATCACATAGGCTCTGAGCATATCTTCAAGGATCTGATTGACTCTCTCAACTTGATCACTTGTCTCCGGATGGAAGGCCCTGCTGAAACGGATCTTGGTACCCATAGCAGTCTAGAAGGACTCCCAAAACTTGGAAGTAAAGAGGCTTCCACGGTCAGATGAGATGAGCTGACGAATACCATGCAAAGAAACTATCCTTGACGTAAACAACTCTACAAGCTGAGCTGCCGAGATAGATTCCTTGACTAGAAGGAAATGAGCAACTTTGGTCATCTCGTCGATAACCACAAAGATGGCATCGTTGCCTATTTTGGACTTGGGAAACCCAGTGACGAAATCCATCTCCACATGATCGAATTTCCCCTATGGGATAGGCAGAGGCTGAAGAAGACCTGCTGGACGTTGATGCTCCGCCTTCACTCTGCGACAAACATCACACTCATTCACGAACTGAGCAATTTGACGTTTCATGCGAGTGCTCCGGAAGGTTTGCTTGAGATCCTGATACATCTTGGAACTGCCTGGATGAATGGATAGAAGAGAATTGTGTGCTTTGTCCATGATAACCTTCCTAAGATCACCTTTTGGAACCACCAGATAGTCCTCAAAGAACAAGGTATCTTTGTCATCAACGCAAAAGCACTTATACTTTAGAATGCCCTTGGCCACACCTTTCTTCACTTTCTTCACCATTTCATCAAGAAGTTGCGCTTGGTGAACCTGATCTTCTAGAGTCGGAGAGACTTGAAGATTGGCAAGAAATCCTTGCGGAATCATTTGAAGGTTGAGCTTGCGGAAGGCTTCACAAAGCTCGGGTTGAAGAGGCTTCAGAATGAGACTATTGTAGTACGCCTTTCGGTTGAGCGCGCCTGCAATGACATTTGCATTTCCAGGAGTATACTCAATGCTTGGATTGAAGTCCTCAAGCATTTCCACCCAACGAGATTGCCGAAGATTAAGATTGGGTTGAGTGAAAATGTACTTCAGGCTCTTGTGATTGGTGTACACCTCAACTGGTCTACCCAACAACAAATGCCTCCAAGTCATCAGAGCATGCACAAATGCTGCTAACTCGAGATTATGAGTGGGGTAGTTCTTCTCGGCAGGCTTCAACTGACGCGAGGTATAAGCAACTAGCTTCTTATATTGCATGAGAACACCACCAAGACCTTGGAGAGAAGCATCATAGAAAACTTGGAAAGGCTTTGACTGCTCGGGGGGGAGAAGAACTAGAGCTAAAGTCAGTCTCTACTTGAGCGTATTGAACTCCAATTCACACTCAGGAGACCAAACATACTTGACACTCTTCTGGAGGAGATTACAAAAAGCTTAGCAATTTGGGAGAAGTTCTCCACGAATCTTCTGCAATAGCTAGCAAGCCCGAGGAAGCTACGAAGCTGCTTCACATTCTGAGGAGGATCCCACTTCAAGATTGCCTCAACT
Source organism: Hordeum marinum (assembly GCA_022496015.1). Taxonomy (NCBI): domain Eukaryota; kingdom Viridiplantae; phylum Streptophyta; class Magnoliopsida; order Poales; family Poaceae; genus Hordeum; species Hordeum marinum. Next base: position 667,701 of record JAAAWK010000401.1, on the reverse strand, counting down.
TTCTCAGGGTGCACTTTAATGCCCTCGGCAGAGATCACATGCCCAAGGTACACCATTTCATTGAGCCAAAACTCACACTTGGAAAACTTGGCATAGAATCATAGCTCTCTTAGCTTGTCAAGCACAAGCCTGAGATGCTCTGCATGTTCTTCTTCTGTCTTCGAGAACACAAGGATATCATCCAAATAGACCAAGACGAACTCATTCTTGAAAGGATAGAATATGAAGTTCATCATTCTTGAGAAGGTTGGAGGAGCATTTGCAAGACCAAACGACATGACGGTGTACTCAGAAGAGCCAAAACTCGTCCTGAAAGCGGTCTTTGGAGTATCCTCTTCGTGAATGCGAATTTGATGATAACCCATGCGAAGATCAAGCTTCGAGAAAACCTTGGCACCTTTCAATTGTTCAAACAACTCATTGATGTTGGGAAGTGGGTACTTGTTTCTGATTTTCTTCTTGTTCATTGGACGGTAATCGACACAATGCCAGTCCGTGCCATCCTTCTTCTTGACAAACAAAACAACTCAACCCCATGAAGAATAACTTGGTCTGATCAGACCCAGACGTTCTTGTTCATCTAGCTGCTTCTTCAACTCTTTTAGCTCTGCAAACCGGTTCAGTTCTGCACTCAATGTCAATCACGAACTCGACTGGCCGGTGCAGAGGCATTCTAGCAATTCTTCTGGAAAGACATCTTAATACTCACAAACCACCAGAATTTGAGAAATAGCCGAGATTTCACCCTTCTCATTGAGAGCAAAGAGATGGATTGTGTCATTGCGAGCTGCAAAACTAATCACATCTTCTGAAGGATGAGTCAGCTTGACTTCTTTTGCTTGACAATCAACATATGCCTTATTCATAGCCAGGAAGTCGACGCCCAAAATGAGATCAATGTCGAATTTAACAAGAACAATAGGAGAAGCCAGAAAATAATAATTGCCCTTCTTGATAGACACATCCGGAACGCAAATACTGGAAGTCATTTGCAAACCAGGATAAAGAACATTTAATGGCCTAGGGGTCTTTACTGTCACAAAATCATGCTTAGCAAGAAAAGGCCTAGATATGAATGAATGCGATGCACCAGTATCAAACAAAACTTTAGGAGGAGTAGAATTGACTTCGCGATTACCCGTAATCACTTCATGAGACTGCTCTGCTTCAGCTGCATTCACATGGTTCACCCTTGTAAACTTGGGATTATGCTTCACGATTGCACTGCCTGGGGGCTTGACTGGAGGAGGACGCGGAAGATGCCGCTGGTTGCACTTGTTTGAGTGGTGACCCTTCTGACCACACTTGTGACAAGTAACCTCAGATAGTAGACGAACGTTGCCTGGAGGAGGAACAAAAGCTGCCTTGGATGCCTGGGGTCTCTGCTAATATTCTGGGTTGGGTGGGTGGGAAGAACCATGGCCACCGAACTGCTTCCGCTGTTAAGAAGGAAGAAACGAAGGAGGATTAGGCACCCAATATTTCTGCTGCTTAGGAACCATCTGAGAGCTAGAAGAAGAAGAATATGAATCCCTTGAATGCTTCCTTGAGTTCTCCAACTTGACCTGAGTTGCCTCAACTTTGAAAGCCATGTTGTAGAACTGGTCAAACTCACGAGGCTCTTGAAGGACTAGACCTGGCAGAAGCTCATCCTTGAGACCGCCTCTGAACTGATAAATCATGGCCTTGTCATCTGGAACATCTTGCTTAGCATAGAGGGCTAGGTTCTGGAACTCAATGTTGTACAGATAGACAGACTTGCTCCCTGCTTCAGGTGCTTGAAATTCTCATGGATCTCCTCGAGAAAGCTTGTCTTAATGTAATGGGCCCTGAAGTCACGATAGGAATCGTCCCAAGTAACAACATGATTGCCCCTGGAATCCTTGTACTGCTGCCACCAATCATCCGCGTGACCCTTAAGCTGGAACGATGCAAATCTGACAAAGTCCTCTGGTCTGACATTGCTGCACTCAAAATGCTTACTCATGTCATAGAGCTAATCATCAGCATCAAAAGGCTGCTGACAACAGGTGAAATACTTGGGCATGTTGGCAAGGAACTGATTGAGCGTCGCAAACTGAGGTCGATGCTGAAAATTCCCTTGAAAGCCTTCCTGACCCTGATCTCTTTCTTGCAATAGCCTGAGCAACATCTGAGTGTTTGCATTAGTTGTGTCCATCACAACTTGCCAAGCTTCTGGAGGAGGAGGCGGTGGTGGGGGTGGTGGAACATCAACCTACGCCTCACCACGACCCGGATTCCCGCGAGTTGGTGGAACCACCGTGAAGATGGACAAGAACATCAACACCTCATTGATAAGATAAATTCAATAGCTGAATCAAATGCTTGAAAGAATTGCACAAATAACATCACGGCCTTCCTACTGAAAAATTAGTAAGAATGCCTGTGCCGCCTGGTCCCTGCACCGGTCGGCACGCTCATGTTGGGATGACCCAGGCTGTTGACGAGCCACCGTGGCATGGGTGCACGTGTTAAGGAACCCGCGGAGCACCCCGTCACCTTCTTCGAATGCTCCACCAGCGGTGCTGGTCGGCACCCCGAAGCCGGTCACTAGGATCCGGAGGAGGAGGAGCACGACATAGGGCGGGCCTTGCTTAGGCTCGCCTGGGCATGGGGTGGGCGTGCCATCTGCTGGCGAGGTGAGCGGTACGGCGAGCAAGCCCTCGGTGCCCTGCGTTGGGGGTTGAGAAGAGTGGTGAGGAGCCCAGGCCCTCCTTGCGACGGCGATGAATTCTGTGATGTGGTCGGCCCATGCGTCAAGACCCCCGTGCGTCGAGCGATGGCGAAGCAGCTCACTCGCCATTAGCACCGCATCATGCGCGTTGAGGTATCACACGTGAGGATAGGTTGATTATGGTCCCCTGGGCGCCGCAAGTTTTTTGCGCACCTGGTCGGTGCTAGCGGCGACGGTAGTGGAGGCGACATTGGCGGTCTGGTAATAGCCACCCACCAGTGAGCTGCTAGAGTGCATCTCATGGGTGGCAGCGGTGAGGTTGGTGAAGACAGATCCGTCGGGGCTGAAGGAAGCTTGCCGAGCATCGGCCATCGAAGCGACTGCTTGGAGGAAAGAGAAGCTTGTGGAAGAATCCGGCATGCCCCCTACCTGGCGCGCAAAATGTCAGATTTTGGGCTCCGCAAAACCCAAAGAGGTTCAAACTCAGGGGTGTGTGCAAAGATCCCCACCAGCTCCGGCTTCAAGCTCACCGGCGATGACCTAGCCTAGCGAACTCACACAATCATGGGAACAGGACCAGCACACAAGGATTTACCAAGGTTCGGGCCACTGCGAAGCATAAAACCCTACTCCTACCTTTGGGTGGATTGCATCACGATGAGGTTTCTGGATGAACTATTATAGTGGTGAGCAACCTCGCGAGGATGCTTGTGTGGTGATTTTTCCGATCCCCCTCTCCTGAGCAGCCTATCCTCTATTTATAGTGGCATGTGTCCTCTTCCCATATCTCAATGGCGGGAAGGGATCCCACAATGGCCAAATTCAAAGGGGGGCAAGGAGTACATCCTTATCCTGACGAAAGGTGGTCTTCACCTGCAAAGCGGCCGATGGTGATGCAGTGGTGGGCTCGGCGATGACGTCCGTCCTGTGGAGCTCATGGTCTTGGTCTTGGTCTTGTTGCGTTGGAATGGAAACCTCTAGGGTGCTTTGGGAACCTACGTACGTCCTTGCCTCCTTTGGACCAAAGAGGAAATTGTCTTCTCTACACTTTGATGCCCACCTGGCCTGTCTTGCGTCATCCTTGACCTCCCGAGGCTGAGTGCTGCATAAAGATCTCCGCCCCTTGGGCAGGCGACCTAGGGAGGCCTCTTCCCTCCAGGGGGTCTTGGTGTTGTCCTCCTCGCGAGGGAGGGGCCCTTGAGAGGGCCTTGTCTTGAGTGAGGCCGCACCGGGCCATTCCCATCCGTCGAAGTGGGTCGCGCCCTGGGCCGTAGGTTGGTAGGTCTGGGTACCCCCATTCACAGAACACCGACATAGGCATATTGATATTGTGATACATCCATCTTGTCAGCTATGAGAGTTGCAAAATGGCGGGTCTCCCCCATACAATTGGCATAATCTTCTTCTCAAAATTCCAACCCGTCTAGCTTGAATTCAAAAAAACTCTTAGAGCCATATTAGGTCCAGCACGAGCCTTCGATTTCCTGAATTTTGTCGCCCATTGTGGCATCGTAGGCAGGTGTTTAAGCATATCCTTAATTTTCCAAGGAGGGTGTTTGATATTTTTTACCACCATAATAGTGAAGACATATCATGTGAATACCTGCTCTACATAGGTAAAGATTGCCTTCAACTTCACGACTGGCAGCTGCACAAGATTGTTATCCTTTCGTCCTACGCACAAAGATAAGCGGAGAGATAAGCCAACATATCATAATGACCTAGAATTTAAACCTAAGAAAGTTCAAATGATCATACCAAAAATCGCAATTATCATCTCGTTTATGTGTTTCTTGAGAGTCCGGAATTCTTCCATCACACACCCATGCTGGCTTTCTGCATCTTCGGCGTGCTTCAGGAGAGCGGCCTTTTCCTTGTCAAAATTCGTCTTAGCTTGATCAAGGCGATTATATGCTTGTTCTGCTGATCCTTCAAGATGAGTAACTTTTTCTTCAACATCAATCTTAAGTTTATTCTCATCCTTAAGTAGCCTTTGAAGATTGACTGCGACAGATTCAACATTCTCCAACAATTCTTGTCCAAGCATATGAAACATAAGTGGACGTATGAAGTCTCGAGCCGCCTAAGAGAGATGACTTGATCTTTGGGGGCTACAATGTTCAAAAACCAGCTCAATCTGATCAAGTCCCATGGAGTTGCAAGAAAACCACATGGCACTTGGGGGCTAATGTAACAAACTCTTTGTTATACAAGAGGAAGACCCGGCTATCTCATAGAGAGAAGTCATCCCTTGGGGGCTCAAGGCTCTAAAATTATAAATACAAGGTAGCAAGTTTTTCCATACAAATAAGACCCGACTATTTCAAACAAATAAGTCGGCCCTTGGGGGATAAAGGTGGCATTTTCTCTATCCAAAAATAGTACAAAGTACTAGATCATTATTATCATAATGACCCGGTCCTTGGGGGCTATGATTGATTCTTCTAAGTTAGATTTGAAGGTCAGCTCACTATTTTCCTCATACTAACCTGAACCTTGGGGTCTATAAGAGTGCATATGGTAAACAAGATAAAGGTGAAGTTTTACCTCATATTTTTGTTTCAAAGTATTTCATCTCAATTTCGCAGCTCTCAGCCGACTGGGTCAAATACTGCTGATACACATCATCAACACCAAGAGCAGAACAATCTGTAAGCTCAAGCTTGGATTTTCCCTTCTCCAACATCTTTGACTCATTTTTTCTTATAAACTTAGCGAAAACGCTTGAAGGACCAGGAGCCTGGAAACTTTCTCCTATAATAGCTACTTCTCCATTGTCAATAGTAGTTGATGGAACGAAACTATCTGCATTAAGCATGGAGCTTGCAGGATGAAGAGGACTTGGTGGTTGAAAGGCCGGGCCTGATGTGACTTGGTCTTTAGCCACCGTCTCCATCAATACTGGCTCTTTAACATGAGTCATTTCTTTATCAAGGGCTGGTTCAGTACCCAAGTCCAGGTTATCTTGGCCAGGAAGATCAACTTGAGTTGTCGCTTGTTCTGGTGGTGGATTTGGAATACTATGGTTCACGGCAGCAGAAGATGACTCACCGACTTTCTTCCTTACACAAGCTTTGCTTCTGCAGTTTGAAAACAAACTATTGATCTATGGACGAACATAAGTGATGGGAACAACAAAGTAAACTCAGTTTTGAATAGAATCTTAACCATAGTTGATAGTAAAAGCCGGAAGTTGAGTCGTCGTAGAATCACCAGAAGAAGGAGGAGATTCTTCATAAAGTGAATTTGAAGGACTCAGAGGTTGTTTAGAAGGACTGTCTTGAGGGCAAGAAGCCGTCACCTCAACGTGTTGCTTACGGGTAACCGACTCATGGGATAAGTTGGGTTCTAAATCGCTGAACTGCTTTGAGTCCCGCATTTCGATTGGCTAGCGTGTTGAATTTTCTTCAAAAGAAATTTTGGGTCTAAGTAAGAATCTAGATTCGAATTTTTTACTTTCCTCACGACCCTTCTTGGCTTTCTTGGGATATATGTTTCCGAGGAACTGGAAGAAATTGGAATTACCTCAACATTACCGGCTTGTCTAATTTCCGTTTTATCCTGAGAAGAAAATGTATCAGCAAGTTTCATGTATAAATGGCCAAGCGAATCAAGCTCTACCCCAAACATTTCTCCTGAGTTTGACGAGTCATTCATATTACTAGATGAAGGAGCAGGGGCCCTGGTTGTGACTTTACAAAAATTAGAATTGGCCTACACTAATTACACAAGCCGGAAAATAAGTATGGTAAATAAGGAGAGTTGACAAAAGACAACGAAGAAAAACACCATACTAGAGGGGGGGAAATCACACCCTATGTTTGTATCACTTTGCTATGAAATGGTTTTATAAAATTTGGACCTATTTAAAAATTTCGCTTGATTGTGATTGTTGACTTGGCTACTACTTGCTTGAATGTTTGATTGTGTTTTAAATCCCAAAGATTCTTCTTCTCTACATATTCATCTTCTTGACCCAAACTCCCTACCCAATGACCATACGTACCCAAAACTATTTTTTCAAAATTTTTTGGACAAGAATGATTTATTCAAATTAGGTTTTCAAAACCCCCTGAGTTGAGGTTTGTACCACAAGTCCTCAAGTTGGGTGGATTGTTTGCCCCAAATACTTTATTTTGAACCTACTATATATAAGACTTCCCAAAATCACCAAATATAATTTCAAAGATTATTCTCATATTTTGTATAAAGGCTTTTTCTTAAGGCCATAAATGGTCTTTCATAAGGAAAATTTATTTAAATGCTTTAAAAATATTTATGAAACTTTAGGGAAAGTCAGTGGACATATATTTTCCATATATATGAGTTTCACCACATGGTCATCTTCAAAATAATGGGCAAACCCCTCCAAAACCCTTTCCGCTTAAATCAAGCATTTGAAATATTTCTATAATAAATATTCTCAAATAAATCCAGGAAAATTCAAGCAAGTCACATGTGCCTAATGTGATGACCTTGCCAAGTTTCATCCCAATCCAAATTGTTTTGTTCCACCAAAATATCCGAAAACCATTCCTTTCCAGATCGAAATTTGAGCAACTCTAAATTGCCAACTGTCTTCTATTGACCTCAAACATCATGGACACGTTCTAATCCTAAAATAATGAATGGATGTGCATGCCTCGATCTACAGAAACCTAATTCTATTAATTTCTAGGGTTTACAAAGTTTGCACTATCAACTTTCATCAAATGAACTCAAATTTGATGATCAACCTCAATTATAACTACCCTTTGATCCTGGTAAATATCAAGGGAAGTAGAATCCATTTACTTGCCCAAACCAACATCAAACAACTTATGGTGTATTCCCAAACTCACTGTTTCCACCACTTTTACTCTTCTCCTTGCTCCCAGATTTTTACCACGGCTCCTCCTAGTCCCCTTGCAGCTTCAGTGAGTCTTGCATGGCCGTGGCTCCACTATTGGGGGTTAAAACCCCAATTTTCACCTCTTGATAGCAGCATTTCACCTCTCTCTCTATTCTTCTTCTATTCTATAGAGCCCCCAGGGCATCCCATGCCATTTCCAGTTCGTTTACTCCCCACTAGACCGAAGAGAAACGGTTTGTTGGGCCCAAGATGTCGTTGGGATACCGTGGCATGCCAAACGAGTGCTCTGCAGCGCTCTACAGTGCGCACCCGCACCGTAGCCGCCGCCCAATCGCAACACCTGGCCACCTTGGGCCTCCCCAACATGTCCCCCGAGGTCACCTCGGCATCAGGGACACGATAAGCGGTCGGCCCCGTCCTCTCTCTCCCTCCTGCCGCATGTTCTGAGCACCGCCAGTTTGGCCAGTGAGCTGCGTCACAAGCATGCTCTGCCCTCTATCTTTCTTCCCTCCCCTCTTCATGGACCATGTCCAGAAACACCTAAGGAAACTCTCCTCGAGCCCTTGTGCCCTCAATCCTCGACCAGAACCTCGTCGGCGCACCCGAGTCTAACCCCGAGCCACCTATAAAAAGGCACCCCAAGACTCTTCTGTCCCGTCTGGACCCCTTCTCCTCCTCCTCCTAATCGTGCCCCACACCTCTCCTTTGTTTCGAAGACCAGACGCTCGGGATCGAGTCGGGTGTCGCAGCCTCTGGTAGCTGGTGCCCGCACGGTGAGAGGTCTGCTCCAGTCCCGTTTTATCTTTGTGTGGTCGTCTATCTCTCCCTTGATTTGTTCCCCCTTCTCTGGTGTATTTCTAGTAGGGAACCATTCCCGGTAACCTCTCCTGAATCTGTCTGCCACACTCCTTCGGTGCTACCGAACTAGACGCCTCCGGTGACCAACTCGGGCACCCTCCGACTGGCGACGAGTACCTGAGCACCACGAAGCGAGTAGCTCCCTCCCCCGCGCCCCACATCACCGACAGTGATCTCCTACCCTCTCTGTCCCGAGAAGGGAAATGATAGGTGGGACCCCCCTTATGGGACGTGGCTTTGTTGATTACTTTGGTCGATACTAGCAGGGAGCCTGTATTACTAGTGGCAGGAGGGTATGAGTTACTCTCTCGATACGGGGTCGTGCCTGGTAGGGCGACCATGTACTGTGTTTACACACACCGAGCACACCGTTGTGTTCCTTCATGGATGGTACTATGTTGAGCGATGCTGGTGTTTTGTACATCATGAAGACATAGGCGAATGAGGGGATTCTTTGTTTAGTGTCGTCTAGGGAAAGGAATTGTTCGGGTCCTTACCTCGGTCATGTAATATACTACTAGTCGTGGCGTGACACGGAAGTTCCCCGAGCCTTGTGGGTTAAGTGTGCAACCAATACATAGTGTAAAACTATTCGAATAGCTGTGTCCAGGATCAAGCACAATTGGTGGTCTTGGTTAAACTATATATGATGTTTTCACAAACTGGGTGTTTGTGTGTGTGCATGTGGGAGAAAGATAATACTTGAGCTAAGTACGATGACTTGGCATGATGATTGAACATGAGAAGTTCAAACCCTGATTATATTTATATCAGTAACTTGTTCACATGGATACCGGCAACCTCATGATGCATTCGTTTAGAAGTTAATTAATCATGTAATTGCACACAAAATTGGCTTTTCAGAAACTTACCTAGTTAGTGCTATATCATGCATTGTTATACCTTTTTTCCAATACGTAGGTTCCTCGTGAGTACATTTAAAGTACTCATTGGCTTGCCACTGGTTATTTAGTTGGTCGGGCATGGAAGAGAAGGAATACAGTGAAGAGTTCGGTGAAGATCATGCGAACTAGGACGCTTCCCACTCAGAATGCATATAGGGTTAAGGCAGATGGCATGGGCCTATGCTATTCCGCTGTGAGTTTATGTTTTTTATTTGGCCTTTCTGGCCCTATCTATATAAGACTTTACCTTGATGGTATTTATTTGTGTAAGATGCTAAGTATGGATGTAAGACTCTTGTTATTCAGCTTCTGTGTGTTTAGTGAGCATTCTTTTCTAGGATCACTGTACACGTCAATTCGATGATCACGACTTATGAATCAGGGTCCCCATATTTTCCACAGAAAAAGGAGCCAGTCCTGTCCTGCTGTGCTTCTCTTTTGAATCACCAAAGAACTTTTTGGTGGCCATATTGATATCATTCTGAGAAAGCTTCTTCCTGCAAAAGCATTGTGCATCTTTTAGCTCGCTAGTGTAATTGCGCATTAAGTTGCCTCTTACATTAACGGGCTGGATACGCCAACTTATCCAACACCGGATCAGGTCAATCCTAGTAAAGCCATGGCAAATTAGAAATCTTATCATAAAAAGAACTTTTGCCAGAAATTTTCTTTCTTCTATAGTTGGCCCACTCGGGATCTGTGAAGGCACCTAGCCGGTCCAATCTATAAACCAGCAAAGGGTTCTCGCTTGGAGGGGAAGTGTTCTTACAATAGAACCAAATTTTATTCCACCCCTTTGGATGACTCGCCAGCTTGGTATTAGGAGAAGAATTGTTCTTCCTCTTCTGAATGGAAATGTTGGCGTTCTGGGAACAGGGGTACCCAGACCTGCCTGCATACGGCCCAGCACATGGCCCACTTCGTCAGCTAGGTACGGCCTGGCACGGCTCTACTCAAGACAAGGCCCTCGAAAGGACCCCAGGCTCGCGAGGGGGAACGACACCAAGACGAGCGAGTATAGGCATACTTAGGCCACCTCCGGACTGGTGGAGATATCTTTGCAGAACCCAGCCTCAGGAGTCAAAGAAGGCACATGGAAGGATAGGCGAGTTCCAACGAGTCAGGCGGTGCACTTTCCCCTTTGCTGCAAAGGGAGCAAGGACGTACGTGGGTCCCCAAAGGGCCGCCCAAAGGTTTCCATTCCACTACGACAAGACTATTACCACGAGCCCCATAGGGCGGATGTCATCGCCGAGCCCACCACTGCATCATCGACAGCCTCTTTGCAGGAGAAGACCACCTTGCTACCTCTTGAGCTTGCGTTGGTCTTCCCTTGTAGAGGAAAGGGTGATGCAGCAACGTAGATAATTATTTCCCTCAGTTATTGAGAACCAAGGTATCAATCCAGTAGGATGAACAAGCCAGTCACCAATGGTTGCACCTACAAAAACAATCAAACTCTTGCACCCAACGCTATAAAGGGGTTGTCAATCCCTTCACGATTGATTACAACGATTAGATCTGAAAGAGATGGATGTAAACGAGGGCAGAAAGTAGAACATAAATAAATTGCAGCAAGGTATAGATCTGAAAATATATGATGGAAAATAGACCCACGGGCCATAGGTTTCACTGTTAAGCAATTACTATCAAGCAATTGATAGAAAAGCAAATAATAATGTAGTTATCCAAGGCAATGATCATGTATATAGGCATCACATCCGTGACAAGTAGATCGAAATATTCTGGATCTACTACTATTACTCCACACATCGACCGACTCCTACCTGCATCGAGAGTATTAAGTTCATGAAGAACAGAGTAATGCATTAAGAAAGATGACATGATGTAGAGGGATAAACTCAAGAAATATGATGAAAACCCCATCTTGTTACCCTTGATGGCAACAATACAATACGTGCCTCACTAGCCCTACTATGTCACTAGGTGAGGACACCGCAACATTGAACCCAAAACAAAGCACTTCTCCCATTGCAAGAATTACCAATCTAGTTGGCCAAACCAAACCAAAAACTCGAAGAGACTTGCAAGGATATGAAATCAGGCATATAAGAAATCAGAAAAGATTCAAATAAGATTCATGGATAATCTGAACATAAGCTCACAATTCATCGGATCTTGAGAAATACACCACAAAAGAGGATCACATCGGATAGATCTCCAGGAAGATCATGAAGAACATGGTATTGAAGATCAAAGAGACAGAAGAAACTATCTAGCTACTAGCTATGGACCCGTAGGTCTGTGTTGGACTACTCACGCATCATCATAGGGGTAATGGAGTTGATGTAGATGCCCTCCATGATCGAAACCCCCTCTGGCAAATTACCTGAAAAGGCTCCAAGATTGGATCTCTCGGGAACGGAGGCTTCCGGCAGCGGAAAAGTATTTGTGTGTTTTTTATCTTGGGGAATATTTGGGTATTTATAGGATAGAGAATAGGGTTAGGAGACCTACCAGGGAGCGACAAGGCGCGGCCAGGGGCACCCGCCTAGTAGGCTTGTGGCGCCCTGGCACCTCCCGTGACGTGCATTCCAAGCTTGATCGACTTGTTTCCTTTCAAAAAATTCCTTCCGAAGGTTTTTTCCATTTGGACTCCGTTTAATATCCCATATCTACAAAAATAAAAAACAAGGAAAAAACCGAAACTGGCACTTGGCTCTAGATTAATAAGTTAGTCCCAAAAACATATAAAATAGCGTACTAATGCATATGAAACATCCAAAACAGATAATATAATAGCATGCCATCATCAAAAATTGTAGATACATTGGAGACATATCACACCTTTGGATAGGGCGCGGATGTACTCCTGTTCCCCTTGAAATTTGGCCGTTGTGGGATCCCTTCCCTCCCTCCATTGTGATAAGAGAAGAGGACTCGGTCCACCGCCACATAGAGAGCCTAGGTCGCACCGTAGAGGGAGGCCGATCCGACCGATGCCTTAGCCACTCATATCAATCACGAAGACAAGGTAGAGAGCCAAGAACTCCAATTGAGCACCCTCGCGAGGCTCAAACCTACTGTAGTAGTTCATCCACCATACCTCCCCGAGAGGCAATCCACCAAAGCAGGAGTAGGATATTACACTTCACAGCGGCCCGAACCTTGGTAAAATGCCATGTCTATCTTCTTCCTCGTCATCATGCGAGTTTGTCGTGGTGTCCATCGTGTAGTGATCTAGGTAGGGCAAGGTTACGAGGGATATTCGCACACGCACCTATTTTTGAACCTTGAGGGCTTTGCGGAGCCCAAAATCCGATAGGAAATACCACCAAGTTCTATGTTGGGGTCGTCTTTTACTTTGGTCTTGTGAATGATACAAAAGAACTCTCTGAAGAGAGTCATGAATGGATTGATCCAAAGATATACTTCACAAAGCACTTGAAATTGACAAATACTAGTCATTGCATTGGGACGAATATCTTGGGGCCTAAGGTTGAAAAAAATTAGAAGGTCTTTGATGAACCTATAGCCAGGTGGTTGAAAACCTCTATGCAGAAGATAAGTGAAACAAACAATTTCTCCTTGCTCAAGTTCACGAGAAGATTCTTCATCAGGTGCTCGCCAAATTATCTCATTTTGAGCCGGCAAATCATGTTGAGAAACAAGGTTCTCCAAGGTGAGCACCTACTCTGAGATCTAACCCAACTACATATTTTAGTGGTCTTGGGAGGCATGGTGTTTTATGCAAAAACAACTACAAAGGTAAATGGAAGAAATAAGTCGCCATATATTTGAGCTACCTAATGATTAGAATGTTGGATTACATTACAAGAACTCAAGATGCCAAAACAAACCGGTGATTATTTGATAAGCCGGCCAATGGGTGAGCTAGTACAATAGGTGAACCAGTACGATTATGAGTCAACATGTGATAAAAATAAGTCGGTAGCTATACAAGCTGGCAAGACGATGGCATGGGTACTAACAAGACTTAATGATTTTTTCTGTTGGCAAACAACTTTCAGCAACAGGTGGAGCAACACATGGTTCTGAATATTATGCAAAAAGGAAGAAAAATATGCCCTGGATAGCGGAGCTACCGAAACAGAGCATCCACAAGGATTCTAGATAAAAGCTGCTTTGGATCTACAAAATTGCTAGGCCATGGCGATGGTGAAATCACAAGATATGCAAAAAATGATATGAGAAGTGATAGATCTATAACTACGATCTACACTGGATGCGATGAACGACCAACAAACTATGGACAGACAGAATGACATAGGGCAGTAATGGGGACTGAAAAATCTTGGAGGACATGAGATATTATGATGGCTATGTTCCGGGAAGACTCCCTTGTCCCTGACACTCAACTCCGGCGGCAACTACGCTAGGGCAGAATCACATGTGGAGGGGCGGCGGTGGCGAAGCTCAAGAAAGTCACTGGAGGCAAGAGAAATAATAAGGGATGAAAATTTAAAAATGGAGGGGCTCGGGTCTATTTATAATGACACGGTAAAAATAGAGGAGAAGCAGTAATTTGTGGCTGAGAAGATGCCTAAATTTTCGCGACAAACTAGATTTGATGACTGTTCAAAAAGATTTGCTATGATGACATGATGACAACAAGGGTCAACAAGATGACATCAGAAGAAGCAACAACTAAAACATGCTAAGTGTTGCGAAAGGAAGATGACTCGAAAGAATGGTGAAATGTCGACTCGCAAAGTTTGGCTCGAAGGTTCTTAAAGCATGACCAACTTGTCTGTATTCATAAAATAGTGTGGCATGGATGAATCCATGTCAAACTACGAGCTAATGTTGGGGATGTACCCAACGGATAACCAACCATACAAGATCAACTCGGTAAGTGCCAATGGAGGCTAATGGAGGTGAAAGCGGCGGATGGGACGAACCCACCAATGAAGGTCCCATAAGCCTAAAGGACAAAAGGGCGAGTTACCCTAAAGATCTCTCATGGGCTAGGCTTAGTGGGCTGGGTCATGGGTAACATTATAAGGAAATTATGTACTTGTCGCACAAGCCAAACAGGAATTAGCTTAGGTCACGGGTCATGATATGCCCCGAACTCCATTGTATCCTCAGGCCTCCACCTATATATATGAAGGGGACACTAGTGCGGCGACGTGCTATACAAATGGTTTTTAACCCCTTTCTATGACGTAGTTCCAAACCATCGCCTTGTGTGTGTGGGCGATAGGGGGGTCCATCCCACACGACACTGCAAAACCGTCAGCGATGGTGGCCAACAAACGCAAATGATCTCCAAATATAATCCTATGTGGTGTAGGAACAACTCGCACACATAATCTTTTGGGCGTACGTGTGGGATTTGGGTTCAACCACACATGTCCAAGACGAGTGAAACCTGTCTAATTGCTCATGGAAAACAAAAGGAGTTTGACCTTTGACTGTTTGCGAAACATTAACAAATCCACACGGGCCATTGTAGACACTGTGTGTGATATCTTCATCATCACACACGAGATTTCTTTGGGAACCATGTACCATATATAACATCATCGGACATGTTTCCTGAAAAATGTACGCGTGGGATCGTCTTTGCATCGGGCAAGGTTTTCTGTTGGCTCACATGAGGGATACGATGTTATCGCAAATGATTGAGTAACTCCTACACACGCATAGAAGTGTTGTAAACCATTTGCGATTTCTTATGTACCACCAACATTTTAGATTATATCCCGTGTGCTTTTCCTATGGACCACAAGTGGTTGCGCAGTTGCACTATGAGTTGCGTGTGCTTTCCATTCTGGACCGCACATGCTTAGTTGCTTGAACCGTGTGTTCTGAAATTACCAGGTCATTGTAAAATATTTCATTTAGTTCACCTTGCAAATAGAAAATTCGCCACAATATGCAATCGACAAACAGTATCCACATGAAGAACATTCATCATAATTCGCCACAATATGCAATTAAATGAATAGTGTCCACAAGCAGAGAATTCATCATAATTCATGACAATATGCAATTGAGAAAATGCTAGCTAAATTCCACAGATGTTAAACCAACATATCCAGTACATAATCATAGTCTACAAAATACGAAGACATGATCACATGGAAAATATTGCATACATGTGTATATGTTTACCTGATAACACTATATGAATGCGTACTTATTTTTAGGATATTTGATTCAGAAATCTTCGTCGTCTTTAGAGAGCTTGATGTAGTGTTTCACAAAGAATGTGCTGATAAATTTCCTAATAGAAAACAATTCATCAGCGGCGAGCGGTTTAGAAGTCATTGGTACGAAGATCAGTTGAATGACTTTTTGATCAGAATTTGACATACATGTGGAGTAGAAGATAGTAATTAAGAAGCAAACTTACTGGTTTTATCCTGTCAGTAGCGACACCACATTCAACATCTCCCTCATATAGTTATGTCAGTAACTTGTTCACATGGATACCGGCAACCTCATGATGCATTCTTTTACAAGTTAATTGATCATGTAATTGCACTCAAAATTAGCTTTCCGCAAACTTACCTAGTTAGTACTATATCATGCATCGTTATACCTTTTTCCAAGATATGGGTTGCTTGCGAGTACATTCAATGTACTCATTGGCTTGCCACTGGTTATTTAATTTGCTAGGCATGGAAAAGAAGGAATACAGTGAAGAGCTTGTTGGTGATGATCATGCGAACTAGGACGCTTCCAAGTCAGAATGCCTATAGGGTTAAGGCTGATGGCATGGGCCTACGCAATCTTGCAAGATTTCCACTACGAGTTTCTGTTTGTTATTTGCCCTTCCCGATCCAATCAATGTAAGACATGCCCTGGATGGTCTTTATTTGTATAAGACGCTACGTATGGATGTAAGGCTCTTGTTATTCAGCTTTTGTGCGTTTAGTGAGCATTGATCTCTGGGATCACTGTACACATGCATTCCGTGATCATGACTTATGTGTCAGGGTCCCCACAGAGATGGTATCAGAGCCATCCTGACTATACAAAGTCGTAGTTATCATGAACATTAGATAGGATAAGACCCTCGTCAAAACTATGCCTAGTTGCTAAGTGCAACAGTTTCTACACTTCTATTCTCTTTTAGTCTATTTCAAAACCTTGCTGACTCTCCTCCCTTCAAATCTTGTAGATAGCCCACGTACCCGAGAACCTCCTAGCATCCGGCTTTCTTGTACTACTCGAGGATAGTCTAGAGAAGTGCTAGTATCCCGACCACCCGTTTTCCTCTACCACGAGCACTAGGACAATGCCGTCACGAAGGAGTACCACCTTGAAGTCTTCGTAAAGGCAAACGAGTCCCCGACAAGTTGGTTCTTTGAAGGACCACAGATGTAGACCCTGGAAATTGCAGTACAGACGGCAACATGCAAGGCACTCATCCACCTTCGAGACGTCATTCCGGAGATGACTAATGAGCTAGCTACTCGTTGCCTACCTTTCAGAAAAGAGGACACTAGCGAAAGTCAGAAATTGGTCCCATCCAAGGAGGATGGCACACCACTTACATTCCATACTTACTTCAGCCTCTTTGCCGATAGTTTGGCTCACAACCTGATTAAGGAGTCAGTGAAGCTCCAAAAGGAACTTCACCACACCCAAGAGCTACTTTGCCAAGCCACTGACAGCTTAACCCAAGGCCTAGTAGTGACCTTTGGATTACCGTCACATGTTGCGAGTGTGCCGAGTATGGGCACCATGCCAGTAGGAGCCCTAACAAGCAACCGAGTCTTTTTCCCTCTAGGACTTGAAGCAGAGCACTCCACCATCTAAGTCCGAGAACCCCTAGGGCAGGACAAGTCATGTACCCCTCATGTGAAGTCGAGTCCGTGTAATGGTTCATATGAAACCATGTGTTCTTGCTGCTTTTTTTGTTGTTTGTGTCTCTACGCAAGTCACGCTTTTGCCTTAGGCGACATGTAAGCGACTTCATCGTCTATCCTATAATAATATATGTGTTAGTCTTTCGACCACTATTTGAACACACTTGCACTATACCAAACCCCCTTAGGCGTGCTTTCTCTATTGATGCTTTTCCCTCCCTTTTTGTCAAAGTTGTTTGACTTGGCTGCTCCAAATAGGATGGTGACTGCAACCCGCAACAGCTCCTTCACCAACCCTGAAGCCGACAACTCCACGTAGAAAAAGAGAGATGGTGGGGCTGCTGACGCTGGAGAGCACCCGGAGGAACCACATGGCGACATTCCACCCGCGACCACATCCACCAGACAACATGACCATAGCTCAGTTTCTTCAAGTTCTCTGGGAGGAATGCCAACCAAGTCTACTGCTATCGAGCAGATGTCCCAAGTCCTTGTGAAAAACCCGCAGCAAGGAAAGAACGACAACTGCCGCTCCACTCTATGAGAGTTCATGAGAAATTCGCCCCCAACCTTCATCGAGACTGCTGAACCCCGGGACGCCGATCACTGGATCCGCACCATCCAGGAATTCCTTGCATTTGTCAATTTCAATGAGGATCATGAGAAGGTGCTTTATACTTCTCACTTTCTCGAAAGTACCGCCAGAGCTTGGTGAGATGGATTAAAGGTCATGGAAGGCAACTG
This sequence comes from Hordeum marinum, assembly GCA_022496015.1. Lineage (NCBI taxonomy): Eukaryota > Viridiplantae > Streptophyta > Magnoliopsida > Poales > Poaceae > Hordeum > Hordeum marinum. The sequence goes on along the minus strand of JAAAWK010000401.1, from coordinate 649,842 downwards.
TGTGATTACTTGGGCTGACTTCAAGGAAGGACTTCGCACCGCCCACTTTCCTACTGGGATCATGGCTATCAAGAAGAGATAATTCCGAGTGCTGAAGCAAGGAAGTGGCTCTGTCAAGGATTACATGCAGAAGTTCAAGCCGCTGTCAACACCGAGGCTTCTAAGATGGAATGCTTCATGGAAGGACTAAAACAAACCATGCAGTATCAACTCATTACCTACGTCCGTTGGACCTTCTTTTCCCTAGTGAACAAGGCCCTCATGCTTGAAGATAAGTGTAGTGCCATGGACAACACTTGTAGGCACAAGATGATTGACAAGGGTAGTTCCAACAACCAGAAGCCTCGCCCCTGGCAACCAGCCCTAGCCAAGTCAACATATCAGTCGCAACAAGCTATACCTCCTGCACCTCATCTGAGCTACCAACCTCATCAGTATGCCAATCCTGGGCCAGCCTACAACAAACCCCATAAAAATGGTGAGAGGAACAATAACAAAAACTTTGGTCAGATCACGTGCTTTAGATGTGGTCATCCAATACACTACTCTAAGCAATGCCCCAACAAGAAGCCATATGCACCGCGCCCCAATGTGCCGAACCAAGGTCAAGGCCGTGGAGAACGACCAAGGAACCTAGCTCCCCACAAGCAGCCCAACAATGGCAAAGGTCATGTGAATCATGTCACCTCTAAGGAAGACCAAGAATACCAAGATGTCATATTGAGTACATTCCTCATCAACTCAACTCGAGAAACCGTATTTTTGTGATTGTGCAGCTTCACATTCATTTGTTACCCAAAAGTTTGCACTAGAGAGTTGTATGAAGCCGACACCCCTGGGTAGTCATATGTTGATACAAACCCTGGGTTCGGTAATTAAGTCCAAGATAGGATGTAAAGAAGTCGGGATCAGCAATAACGGGGTAGACTTCCTAGTAGACCTCATAGTTTTGGATTGGCCAGGTTTGGACATCATCCTTGGAATGAATTGGTGGACCAATCACCAAGGCTTGTTGGACTGTGCCAAGAGGACTGTTAGCATCACCTACAACCAAGGGATTGAAGTCAAGTATTTTCCCAACCTGGTCTCTTCTGAAGCCGCTCAGGTTAATCTTCTATCAAGAATTCAGTTGCATCATGTGCCAATAGTATATGAATACCCGGATGTATTTACTTATGAGCTGCCCGGAATACCTCCTGACCATGACATTGAGTTCATCATTGAGCTAATGCCCGGAGCAGGACCCATTTATAAGGAGCCCTATAGTATGAGATGTGAAGAGTTGGCTGAGTTAAAGAACCAACTCGCAGAGGAGCTCGGGAAATGATTCATTCGCCCTAGTGCGTCTCCTTGGGGATCACCTATTATATTTGTGTCAAAGAGGGATGGAACCATCCGACTCTATTTTGATTACCATTCTCTCAATGAATTTACGATAAAGAACAAGTACCAACTTCCCAATATTCAAGACCTGTTCGAATAGCTAAACAGAGCTAAGTTGTTTTCCAAGGTCAACCTCAAGTATGGGTACTACCAATTGATGATCGGACCCCAAGAAATTCCCAAGACGACATTCATAGCCTGTTATTACAGGTAGGAATACATGGTCAAGTAATTTGGGTTGGCCAATGCCCCTGCCTAATTCATGTACCTCATGAATAAACTCTTCATGGTGTACATGGACAAGTTTGTTGTCGTCTTCATTGATGACATACTCGTCTTTTCCAAGACTAAGGAAGAGCATGAGCAACACTTGGGATTAGTGAGGGAGTCCTAGACTAGGGGGTCCTCGGGCCGTCGGCCTATCTCTAATGGGCTGGCTTGGTGGGCCATTCTACGATTGTTGCAGGAGGGCCAAATACATTGAGAGCCCACATTCCAGAAGGAAGTCCCGAAGGCGCATCATGTACTCCAAGTCAAGATGAGGAAATCGACATCTCCATCCTTCGTAGGAGACCTGTCATGTGTAAACCCTAGTCCCACTAATGTCTATATAAACGAGAGAGTTTTAGATCATAGGGCAAGGAAACTCATCTACGGTTTTAGCTATTCAATCTCGAGGTATATCAACTCTATAACCTTCATACCATCAATATAATCAAGAAGGGCGTAGGGTTTTACCTCCATAGGAGGGCCCGAACCTGGGTAAACATCACCTCCTTCGTCCCCTGTTACCATCGATCCTAGTCTCACAGCTCAGGACCCCCTACCCGAGATCTTCCGGTTTTAACATTGACATTGGTGCTTTTATTCAGAGTTCCGTTGTGATCGCCAAAGGAATCGATGGCTTGCGTTGTCATTAATGAAGAAGTCCGCAACATGGACACTTTTGTCCCTAGACAGATCTTCGCTTTCGGTAGCATTGTGCTGCACATTGACCCCACCCGTCTAGGCAGGGTCGTTAGTTTTGCCCCAGATTAAGAGGTCAGATTCAGGAACCTAGAATTCTCCCTAGACTCTCGGGGTGATCTTTCGTTAACCAGGCTCGCAATCTCACCTACCATGCCTTAAGACTCCGAGGCTTTAATCTTGGATTCTACTTTTGGTCCTGCCCACGGGATGCACCATGGCGATGACCTGACTTTTAGTCCGGATCCGACCATAGCGCTAGACGTCCGGATACCTGTTCCTACCGAACACTCCCAATGAGCCGAGGCATCAGAGGTTAACTCCGAAGGCTATGAGCAGGTTGACCTAATCGAGCTCTCGACGCTCAATGAGGCCCTAGATCGGATCTTGTCGATGAAAATTATAGACAACCCAACCCCGATCCATGCTCAGATCGGTCTCAGTGCCGGTCAAGAAGAATATTTCATCCCACTCACCACCCAGTTGATAGCTACTGTCGAGGACTTAACCGACATGTTGGACTACGCCTTCGAGGAGGCAGAAGACATGGATGAGGAAGATTGCGCTCCCACCCTCATTGACACCGGGCGATGGGCCGCGAGCTCCACCTACGATGTCTACATGGTGGACACTCCAGCCGATAACGGCGAACACACATCGAAAAACGATGGTGAAAAATCGGGTGAAGCGTCGTCAAGGCTCCGGAAGCCGCATAAACGATCAAAGGAAAAAAAGGGAACAAAAACTATCGCCGGCACCGGGGATGGAGATACCCCGGAAGACCTCGGCGATCCTGATATCCCCGAACACCCTCTAGAGGGTCACGAGAGGCCGGAAGATCAGCAAAAATCCGATGATCTAAAAAATTCCTAGGACGACAACTACCACCCACTATCGAGGAGAAGGACATCCCGGAAGCCGATGACTTTGCCATCCCTGAAAACCTTGAAGATCAGGAACAGTGCAGCCAACAACTTATAGAGAAGACCCGCAGCCTGAAGGCAAAAGAACATCAACTTCAGGCCGAAAAGGGCAACTTTAACGATAGATGGACGTGGGTCCTATCAGCCGAGGAAGGATACGGTACCGGTCTATTGGACCTACCCAAAAGCTATCCACGCCGAAGGCTTCTTCCACAATTCAATGACGAGCTTACTGATACACCGTCTCCCAAACATACTCCATATGACAAGCTAGACCACCCTCCTTGAGGACGAGACAGGGCAGCTGATGACACCGGTTATAGGTCGACAATACCCCGAAGACAGGGAAAAGATCCAACAGAGCCCGATGACAGGTTTGTCCTGCGACATGACCTGGACTATAGAGATCGTACGAGATCCTATGAGATCCATCACAGGTCGTATGAGATCCATCTACGGATCCAGAGGGTACTCAACCGATAGACGGGAGGGGTATCGGCCTTGGCTCGATCGCAACAATAGAGGTCAAGAATGAAACCGGGCCACAACAGACACCGATTACCAGCGTGACATAGGTCGGGTCAGAGGCGTTGCCCACCCACTATGCTTCACTGATGAGGTGATGCAGCATCAGTTCCCGGAGGGATTTAAACCCGTGAATATAGAGCAACACGATGGAACAACTGACCCAACAGTATGGATCGGGGATTTCCTCCTCCACATCCACATGGCGCGAGGATATGATCTCCATGCCATCAAATATCTACCCCTAAAACTTAAAGGGCCAGCTCGGCACTGGTTAAACAGCCTCCCCAAAAATTCCTTTGGGTGATGGGAGCATCTAGAGGATGCATTCAGATCTAACTTCCAAGGAACCTATGTTTGGTCGCCGGACTCCTCCAACCTGAGCAACATCGTCCAGAAGGCAGGAGAATCCGCTCGGCAATACTGGAATCGATTACTGACCAAGAAAACCAGATCGTTGATTTCCTAGACACCGAGGCAATAGCCTCCTTAGGGCACAATATTTGGGATGAATGGCTGGGTTGCCAGCCCGGTCAGGATAATCCTAGGACAATGTCTGCCCTTACATCACTCGTGACTCGCTTTTGCACTAGCAAGGATAACTGGCTAGCAAGAGGGAGTCACAACCGTGAAGACCCTAGAACCTCCGAAGTTCGGGATGGAAACGGGAAACCAAAATGCAACAAGAATAAGTGTCGGCACAACAACAGTGATGCCAATGACATGACCGCTAACACCGGCTTCCTCAATTCTCGACCCGGGCAGCGGAAGAAGCATCCTAAAGGCAATCACGACAGACCTACACCGCTGGACAGAATCATGGAGAGGTCTTGCCAGATCCATGGCACTTGAGGGAAGCCCACCAATCACACCAACTGCAACTACTAGGTGTTCAAACAGGCTGACAAACTCGTAGCCGAGGATCAAGGCAAGGGCCAACGCAGCAAGGACGAGGATGAGCCCTGCCGTCCAATCGGTGGCAGACAGAAGCAGTTCACTCTAGAGGCAAAAATTGTGATTATGATGTACACCACTCATATACCAAAAAAGGAGAGGAAGCGTGCCCTTCGAGAGGTCTACGCCATAGAGCTCGTAGCCCCAAAGTACAACCATGGTCGGCGTGCCCGATCACCTTCGATCAACGCGACCACCCGACCAGTATCCGTCATGGGGGTTGAACCACCTTCGTCCTAGACCCCATCATAGATGGGTATCACCTCACTAAAGTCCTAATCGATGGAGGAAGTAGCCTTAATATGATTTACTCAGACATGGTGAAAAAGATGGGTATAGATCCATCAAGATTCAAGCCCAGCAACACTACCTTTAAAGGAGTGATCACGGGCATCGAAGCCCGATGCACGGGCTCTGTAAGCCTAGAAGTAGTGTTCGGTTCGCCCGATAACTTTCAATGTGAAGACTTGATCTTCGACATTGTACCTTTCCATAGGACTATCATGCCCTGCTAGGCTGTAGAACGTTCGCTCGCTTCAACATCGTCCCACACTACGCATACCTCAAACTCAAGATGCCCGGGACCAAGGGGGTCATTACTATCAATGGAAACATAGAGAGCTCCCTATGAACTGAGGAACATGCATTGGCCCTCGCGGCCGAATTCCACTACAATGATCGGCAAATGCCGACATGTGCCCTAAAGGCACGTAAGGTAGAGAAGCGAGCTTGGTTTCAGACCGAACTCCCAAAACCTTCTTCTCCCTAGAAATAGGGACTCGCTCCCCATTGCACAACCCTAATGCCAGCAAAACACGTGCCAAGAAGGCACAACTTCGCACTTAAGATTCCACGGGCAGCAGTGGGGAACAACGATCAAAGCGCAAGTGTTTGGTTGGACCTAACTACCAGCAATTAAGTCTTCGGGCAGACAACAGGTGCCATGAAGGACTTTCTAAAGCGTAAAGGCCATCAATACTTCGGCGACTTCTCAAGATCCTCTTCCCAAGGTCCGCTCGCCGACAACATTACCCGTAAAGGAATGCAACCCCCTATGAGGCACAGGAATGGACGGACGACAGGGCATATCGTGGACGTCATGCCACCCATCGAAGACCCCTGGTACAACCCCTCCTGTAAACTTTATATTTCATCTTCAAGTACCTGTAAACAGTTGCTTCGGCAATTCGAGCTATAAGGTTCATTGATTAAAATATAAGACCATTATGCATGGCCGCTTCACTGTGCTTTTTTGGGGTACATACTCTATTTCCTCCCTCCTTAACGCTCCTTGCGAAACTATTTGGTACACATTACGATGCAACCGACTAATAGACTGGGGGCTGGAATTTAAAATATCGCCCTAAGCACAATTGATCGTTTGTTTGGTGTCTCGAAGTTTGCTTTATAGGAATTGGTTCCAAACTATGTATTATGTCAATAGTTGGGTTGCCCAGCTCCTGTTCTTGCCCCTTTACGTTCTGCTCATTCGGCTAAAAAGGCGAAGGGAGAACCACAGCAATTTTGTTTCCATCTAGCCTGGTCAAGCACCTCAGGGGAGAAAGCCAAAAACTGTTGTCATAGTACGCGAGAACCGGTCTGTGAATCCGAGCATAAGTGTTATACTAAAAACTTTGTTAGAGGTTATTCCATGTCATACGATGGGTTCGGTATTCGCACAAATCATGTGATGCTGGCTTTAGACGTGGTTCATCCAAACATCACAAATCACTCGGGGCTAGTCATGACCCCCACATTCCTTTTTCACACTCCTACGGCTAAGTGAAAGCAATAAATCATTATAGTTTGATTGCCTTGTCCACCTCACACTGCTGTCTTTGGGTACCGATAGCTCGGCTAAGGGTCATAGTGCGTAGGTAGAGACACCTTGCATAGTATCTACAAAGGGGATGAAGCCGACCACTCGCAACTTTCAGTTTAAACAGCCACATGGGAGTTCTAGCGAATGCAAAACATAAAAAACATGATAAACCATGCATCATAACCATCAAAGCGATAAAAGGTCCTCAGACATACTACAACGTGTTTACTCATAAACTTTATCTTTTGAGCACTAAGCCTCTATTGCCCGAGCACCTTCCATAACTACGGAGAAGTATCGCTCAGGGCACCTATGCTCCTTTCCAGGGGCGAAGGAGTTGTGGCTATCTTCGTTGGATCAAGCCCCAACAATTGCCCCTTGGCCCTTGCAAAGGCCATCCGAGCTCCCTCGACGCAGGAAGAATGCCTTAGCGCGTCATTCCGAGGCGAGGCATCGTTCAGCTTCCGCACCAGGCCAAAGTAACTACCCGGCAATGCCTCGTCAGGTCACAGCAGGATGCAGAGATCCTTCATGGCTGGCTCCACCTTCCTTTTTAGCTCCATCATCTGCTTCATCTACTCGATGAGGAGAGGAGAGCGCTCGGAGGCTTCAAATTGCGCCCAAAAGAGTCGAGCCTCATCTCCGTCTTCTAGCAAAGCTTAGAACTAGTTCACGCCCGCTACACTCTTCAGGAGGTCCGAGCCGGCGCCTGAGGAACACCCCACCTGGGTGAGTAATGCAAACTTGCTATCACCGAAGGAAACTGTAGTAAATAGGGCTTACCATCTGTGATAGCCTTGACTTGGCGAATCTGTTCTTCAAAGAGCTGCATGTCCACCCGCTCCTTCTGGAGGTCGGCTTTCAGCGTGGATAACTCGACAGCTTGTTCCTTGCACTTCTGCTCAAGGTCCTCGCATTTTTGGCTGGCGTCCTTAAGCTCCTGCTCAACCTCCCCCGCTCGAGCCTCATGCTTTTCGCTCGCGGTTTTAAACGCGTAGAGCGTGACTGTTGCCTGGTCGGCTGTTGCCATCTCTTCCGCGGCCTCTTGCTTCATATGTCGCAGCTCGACCTTGAGCGTCTTGACTTCCTTCTCCGAGGCCGTGTAAGAAATACACCATATAATTAGACTAAGTCGACAGTGTGGATCACAAATTCTTAATAGCTCAGATATTCCGAGATGGCTTACATTGCGCCTCATCGAACCTCTTGTTCAAAGCGTCAAGCTCCTCTTTGGAGCCCTTGAGCGTGCGGTTTAGCTCGTCAAGCTTTGCGGCATTAACAACCGCCGCTGATGATGAAGCCGGCAAATAGCACATATTTATCAGTTTATATGATTTCAAACACCCGAACTGTCAACACCATGACCCTATGTTCAGTCCTCTTAAGGACGGTTAGAACATTATAGGATGAATATTTTCTCATACATTGTTTGGCCATTTCTTTGTTTCTGACCCCCAGGTGAGTTTTTAACTTACCCAGGGCTTGGGGGCTACTAGATATAATGATAGCACAAACCTAATAAATTAAAATTTTAGGAAAATAACATTACGTGGCTCTACTTGGAAGCCCGTCAGGAGATCGTTGAAGGCCCGCTTCAGTATGATATAAATGGACTGAATGCTATGCAAAACCGCCTGCACCCATAAGGGTGCGGTGATCATCGGAGATGGAGGCGCTTGGCAGAGCCTCCTCCATGACCGGCCACTCAGTCATCAATGGCAACGATGGTAATCGGTTAGCCTGATCTCCAATCGGGGATTGAACAGGTCGCTCCGGAGGCGTAGTGCTCTCCGGAGATGACCTCAAAGGGGACTGGACATCCTTTTGTCAAGTCTCCTCAGTGGTAGGGAGGGGATCCTCCTCCCAGCCTTCAGCGACCGAGGCATTAACCTCGGCCATGACATCGTCACCCCCACCTCCTGTGTTCGGCTACAAGAGAGCCTGGTGGTTTGACACGTCCGTGGCATCCTTCGTGGTCCCTCGAGGTGTGGTATGCGATGCGGTCCCACTCTCCACCAGCTTGGCGGGTGGAGTCTCCCCGTCGGAAACTTGGTCAGTGGGGAGAACAAGTGGTGGGCTGCAGATCAAAAGGCGCTCTCGCATTAATAACATTAAAAACTTGGCATAAATAGCTCAGGGAGTGTTCGGATGCTTACCTTCGATCTGGGGGCTTGACACTTAGGTTCCATTGAGCAACCTTTTGGAAGTTCTTGGACTCGGTATCCGAGTCCGAACGGTCATCGGGCAGGACCAACATCGCCCGACGTGCCCTTTCTGGAGCAGGAGGGGGTACCTCCTCTAAAGTGTCCGATGACACCGCCCTCTTTCTTGTGAGGGGGGAATCCCCCTCCTCCTCGTCCTCATGCTCTTCTTCATGGTTAGAGGAGGCATGGATTTTCTCGGACGCAGCATCCGGCTGGTCCCTTATGCGGACACCTCGTCAGCTGTCACGCCCAAGATGTGCGCCTATCCATTTTAAGGCACGAGGCCTCGCAAGGGATATATGCACATCTCGCCGTTAGCAAGTATAGTATCATCACATCATACACTACTGAAAACATGAGTATACAAGATTGGCTTACACTTGCCACATACTAAATTACGGTTCCACACAAGTTCAAACCATCAAGTTGAAGACAGGGTCCGACTATGCACGAAATCAAACGATAAAATATATGCGAATGACACTATCTCGCTATCCCAAAGATCACGACCATGGTCCTCTACTCATCCAGATAAGTCACGTACATCCTGCCTCTTTCCTTATCATATTCCCACTGGAGCTGGGTTAGATCGTCCTGCACGTACTCATCTGTACCTATACATGGAGGGTTGTAGTAATCTATGAGCCACAAGGACTCAGCAATCAAGCGCCCGGGTACCGAGACTATTCAAGCTTAAGGTTGGGATGTGGTAAGTGTTTAGTTTGCAGCAGCGCTAAGCATTTATGGTGGCTATCTTACGCAGCATGAAAATAAATATGAGTGGCCTACGATGACGATCGAATCTAGTATGATCTCTATGAGATCCTCAACACTTACTTACGTCAATCATAATCCCACCGTGTTCTCTCTCGGATCATGTTCACGAGCAGATACGATCACGGCTACTCACACAGTTGGTGTATTTTAATTAGAGTTTAGTTCACGTTAACTATAACCGGGTGTTAAACAAATATCGAAGTACCCACATAACCGCAAGAATGACATCTCAAAAAGATTTAACCCTGCAGGGGTGCTCCAACTAATCCATCACAAATAACCACACTCCGCGGGAATAGCCTCGACCACAGACCTCGTGGCCATCATAGGTAATTCCAAAGGAATTCCAACACCTTGAGAAAACCCGAAGAAAGTAAGAGTCCACACCCAAGACATTCGATAAAGGTAAAACAAATCTAGCAAGACCTCCCGACGTGTCGACGAACCCGGTAAGAGCCGCATATCTCGTTCTCAGGACACGACGGATGAGCGATGGTTACCATGCCAATCACCGAGTTGCCTCGGGCGGCGTTAATAAGCCGCTCTAGGTTGGACCAACACTCATGCGGAGCACTGGCCCGGGGTTGATTAAATTATCCACGGGGTTGCAAAGCCCTATGCAAGTTTTATTAAGTTATGAGCAAATGTAGTACCAATGTTGGATCTTGCCAGAAAAGTTTTAATCTTAACCTAATAACAAGGGGGTCCCTATAACAACCCCGAGCATGTTAGGATCGCAAAATATGGAAAAAATAACACCGATTACGGTTACAAGAAACTATGCCGGTAACAGCGGAACAAATCTCTTAGCAAAAGGCCAAGCCTTTCACCAATTACCAAGATATATATGTGCTTTAAAATTAAATAACAGATAATATTGTGATATCCAAATCCATGTTATCCATGGAACAACCTGCACCTGCAACTAGAAGCTATAAGAGGGGCTCAGCAGCGGTAACTTAGCCAATCAAAGGTTTGCTAGGATGTGGAGGGTTAGAGGCTGTCATGGCAATTAGGAGGCTGATAGCAAGTGGTAGGTAGCGCAATTGTAACTATAAGAGCGAGATACTAGCAAGCGAAAATTGTATCCGGATCCGGGTACGATCATCTTGCCTGTTGGTTCTTCAGCGGAACAAGTAGCGGGATCCTCGTAGTAGTACTCTCCTGGGTCCTCGTACTTAGTCTCAACACTCATGTCTACCCAACAGAAACAGCAATAATAAACATCCAACCAAGGTTCCATGCACAAGCAAGATGATGCATGATCCATTTAGAAGAATTTAACATGGCAACCCAAAACTAGTCATGTTTCACATGCAAAGTTTGTTTATTTATGATTCTGGACATAACCTCATGATAAGTTATTTAAACATGCATGAACATGGCAAATATGGATGCAACATGCAAAATCGATAGAAATGTATATAAAGAACACAAGAAACGGAGTTACGGTTCTCACGATACGCTCACGACAAGGTACGAAGGCAAAACTCAAGAAAACCAATACCATGGGCTAATTCTTGGCATTACAAGGTAGCCACTGGTTCGGTAATGAAAAACCAATCACAACAGACTCAAATATCAAACAATTCCATGGAGCATAGCTCCCACAAGTCACAAAACAATAAAACTCACACTTTGCCACAAAACAGCAACATAGCAAATTACACAGCCCACAACTTGAGCTACAGGAATCGTACAACCACAAACAAGATATTGAAAGAAACTATATGATATATACATCAACTTATCTGACTACACAATCAACAAAGGAGGCACACATCAATAAGCATGAAGTTATCAAGTTGGCATGATGAAACAATTTTCTGGGACTTCGTGAAAATTGCAGTTTTCTGGAATCTGACTTAATAAAGTAGCAAGTTCACAGAAGTAGTTAAGTATTCTAGAGAGCACCTCTTGGCATGAAAATTAACAGGATGATAGTCGACAACATCTAATCCAAATAACTACCACTGAACATGCTCAAATTCACAACACATCACAAGATACCATCCACTCTACATGGCATAAAAATAACAGCAGATTCTCAGACTTAGTAGTTTTTAGCATGCTGAAACAGAAGCATCAGGTAGGCAACTTAGCAGAATGTTTCCCACTTATATGGGGGATTCTCATGTTAAACAAAAATACGATGGCATACTGGATACAAAACACTAGCACTTCCTAATTGGCACATGCCCCAAAGCAATCATGAATTAAATCATGCAAAATGGCAAAGTGGTATCTCAGTAGAAATGATAGTTTAATGAACTTGTTCAAAAGTGAAATCTGAAAGCTCCAATGGACTCATTGGCTCTTTCCACCCAAAAAGCATGGGTCATACACATAGGATCATGTCGAGCAACGTGGCACCACTAAGCTAGCAAAACTACCACCCTTCTCATAAGTGGCATATAGATCTAGATGGACAAAAGCAATATGATCATAAGCAGATTTAGAATCTTAGCTTAATATGGCAAACAAAAATAAACCTACTAACAAGCATGACAACAAAGGGGGTAGGTCAAGTGCGGAAACCCACTAGTCCCCTACACACACACATACACTCTACCACACCACACTACAAGCACACACACACACATGCTCTAAATATGCCCAAGGGCATATGAGCACTAGCCACCATGAACATACCACCCAAGAAGGAGGTGTTCACCCGCACACACACACTCACATGCATCATAAAACAAGACAATATAGATACACACATCACTACCACTTACATACAAGAAAACATAAAAACACATGCATATGCGCTCACACACATATGCACTACAAACACTACCTACACATGCTCATATACACCTCACATGTATTTGCACAAGCACACACATACACTCTCATCCATATGTGCATGCACATACCTACACACCTACACACACACAAGCACATGTATATGTGCACTTGACATGCACATATGCTCTCATGCATACACACATACATCTACACATGCATATATACTCATATGTATATACACATACACACACACAACAATTCACAAAAGAAACAGAAAGAAAAACCTACACTTGCTCAATTCTGCAATACACACATATAATGCAAGGAAGAAAAGAAACAAAAGAGAGAAAAAAAGGGGGAGGTACTTGGGCTCGAACCCAAGACCTCCTGGGTCTTACCCCACGAACCAACCACTCTGCTGTCGCTACGTTTGATAACAGAGGGGGCTTTCTGCCTATCTTAAGCACACACACGCACTAGTTTCTAATGAAACTGAACCGCACACGCTAAGACAGAGCAACGGCAGCAGCACGGGGCTAACTCCGGCCATCTATGGCAAGGGGAACAGCCGGCGCGGCCGGGGATCTAAGGGGGAACCCGTTCCCAGGCTAGGATGGAGGACGCAAGGCAGGGAAGGGGAGGCACTAGGAGTCTGTGGCTCCTGGCCATGGCAGCAGCGATGGCAAAGCGGGGCTAGGCGCAGCTAGTCCTTGCAGCGAGCAACATCGGGACCACGCGAGCATGCCGAGGGATCTACACGCACCAGATGCACGAGGCCATCCACGGAACACGCCACCCTTCACAATGCAACCAAATAAAAACCGCAGCTGTCTAGAGCATCGGGATCATGAACTAGGCATCATTGGATCTATGCGCACACTAGGCTATCGACGAGCTAACAGGGGGGAAAGGAAGGATACCATACTACCCTACCTAGGACATGCAAAGGAGGCAGGAGGGGCACTAGAGGAGATGCATCGGGATGACGATAGTGATGTTGAATCTGAAGCCGAAACAGAGAGGAAGAAGAGCTCGGGCACGGTGACGAAACGGGCCTTGGAGCTCCTGTGATGACGCAGGAGGCGTAGAGAGGCCTGGGTCGCTTCTCCCAAGCGCCAGGAAGGAAGGGGGCGCACGTGAACGTCTAGTCCGAGCTCAACCTTGGGCTCGGCCGGAGCATTTGGAACATGGCGTCGGCAAGGGCTTGGCTACCTTTCCTGGCGGTGGCACGACGAGCAGTGGGAAGGAATGGAGAGGGGGAAACCCTAGGGCACGGGGGACACAACTAATAGGCAACAAGGTCGTCGGATGGCCGTCAAATCGTCGAAGAAGTCGACGTGGCACCGCTGGATGCTCTCCCGTACAGAGCTGGGAGAGACAGAACGCGCGGGGGAGGCTAGGCCTGCGGGAGCTAGCTGGGCTGCGATGGGGAGGCAAGCCCAACCCGATCTCTCTCTCATATAAAAGAAGGAGAGAAGGTTTTTAACTAATTTTAAAACACAACCACACATAATAAAATCCCTAGAGCAAAATAAAAGGATTTAGTGCAAAACAAAATTACTTCTGTAACAAAAATAATATGCACTATTTAATAGAAATATTAATGTGATTTATTGGGCAAGTAATTTTTAATACTTTTGAAAATAACAGGCCCTATTTTATTTAAACAAAAAATCATACAAACCCCAAACATCAAAAGAACCAAACTCAAAATTATTAATACAAATAGGGCTACCTCTTGAACATTTTTAAACATTTTAGTTTGCAAGTTAATTCAGTTATGAAAATAACATGAGAGTAAAAGGAATTAGGTTGGGTTTTTGATGAAAAGAAAAGAGAGGGGAAGAGAAGAGTATCCCACATAATTCACCCACATTCAAACCACATCACAACTCATGTCACACTCACAACCACCACATCATTCAAAGACACATGAAAGCAAGCATGGTAAGATGAATGCTATGATGGATGATATGATGCATGAATGCAAAACAACACATGGATGACAAGGTGCAATTCATATCATAGCTCATGACACAAGGTTCATACAATGGGTTACATGCCATAAAAGGTAGGGACAGCACTTGGACTGTCACATCAGCCCTTCTTCTTCTCTTTCTTTCGTAGCACCTTGTAAGGTGCCGCAGTGAACATCTCTGGCAATATCTTTAACCTGGGGTCTTCGGGTTGTGGTGCCGGGAAGTTGATGCATGTGGCTTTGCTCAACCATTTTTGCAAAGATGGTGGGAAATGTGTTTAGATTTTCTGTCGGAAAATAGAGACGATCAATTGAAATTATGTTATACCTAGGTAGGAGGGTTATCGGCGTGTAGGCCCCGATCCTCCTCCTCGCTTGGCCAGCTCTTCCGAGCCATCAACAACGCCTTCCACTGTTTCTCCGGAGTGGTGTGGAAGAGCTGACGAATGGTAGACTCGTCATCAAGCTAATAAGCCCACATGGGGGAGTCCTGACGCTGGCAGGGACGGGTGCAGCGTTGAAGCATTATCTAGGCCACATTAACTAGCTCGATCTTGGCCTTGATCATCGAGGTGATGCACTTCAACATCTTGTCCACATCCACATCCAACCCCCAATTGATGGCCTTCCGGAGCCATGAGGTCAATCTTGTGGGGGGTCCAAATCTGAACTCGGCCGGAGCAACCCAACCTTCTTCTCTTGGCTTAGTGATGTAAAACCACTCCTTTTGCAAGATCTTTATGGTGTCAATGAAAGTGCCAGTAGGCCATCCAACATGGGTGAACTTGCTGATGACTGCCCCTCTGCAGTTTGTGTGCTCGCTCGCGATGGTCTTCAGCTTGACGTTGAAGACCTTGAGCCATAGGCCGAAGTGCGGTTTGACCCACAGAATGGCCTCATAGACAATGATAAATGGTGATATGTGCATAAAGGAGTTTGGGGGGAGGTCGTGCAAGTCTAGTCCATAGAAAAACATGAGACCTGGACAAAGGGATGGAGCGGAAAGCTTAGTCCCACGACGAAGTGGCGGACGAATACGACCCTCTTCTCTGGATTGGGGTGGGAACCACCTCATTCTTCTCCGGGGCATGGTAGAAGACGTTGGCGGGGAGGTAACCAGCTTCCTTTAGGTCCCGGATGTCTTGGTCAGTGACCGTGGAGGCCTCCCACTTGCCGTTGGAGCCCGAACCCGCCATGGCAAAAGCTTAGAGGAGAAGTCTAGGAAGAAATGTATCTGGGCTCTCGAAGCTTAGGGAGATTGAGGAAGGAGAGGATGTGAATGGGGAGTGTGAATAGGCCTTGAGGGTTGTTCCCTTTTATGAGGCATGACGATGATTAGCCTCCCTTTACTGTGCCACAAATCCCTCCGCTTCCCAAGACGTGCGTGTCGTTATACGTGCATAAAGAAACTTGATATGATTAATCATATCCCATGTGAACAGAGCACAATTTATGCATTGACGAATTGTGTGAAGGTAAAAACGGCCTAAAACCGCGAAATGACTTTCCATAACTAGTCCAATGCTTGTGGTGGGCCACAACCCTTCGTCATAAAGGTTGTCTGTATACACTGTTTACGCTTTGACATTTGGCCTTCGGGACTAAGCGACTCACAGTCTTCGGACGATCATATGATCGAAAACATTACGCGTCATCGGAGGCCGAACTAATCTCAGTCGATCATTAAATGGGAAGAAGAACTCACCCTGCAAGAGGAAGACTCTATTCATGTGGAGAATCTGAAGCTAAGACCCTTGGCGTTGGGGGCTATTTCGCGGACTATTGAGGGAGTCTTGGACTAGGGGGTCCTCGGGCTGTCGGCCTATCTCTTAATAGGCCTGCTTGGTGGGCCATTCTCCGATTGTCGCAGGAAGGGACGGATACATTGAGAGCCCACATTCGAAAAGGAAGTACCGGAGGCGCGTCATGTACTCCAAGTCCAGGTGAGGAAATCAACATCTCCAATCTCGGCAGTATACCTATCATGTGTAAACCCTAGTCCCCCCGGTGTCTTTATAAACAGGGAGGGTTTTAGATCATAGGGCAAGGAAACTCATCTAGGGTTGTAGCTATTCGATATCGAGGAAGATCAACTCTGTAACCTTCATGCCATCAATATAATCAAGCAGTACGTCGGGTTTTACCTCCATTGGAGGGCCCGAACCTAGGTAAACATTGCCTGCTTCGTCCCCTGTTACCATTGATCCTAGTCTCACAGCTCGGGACCCCCTACCCGAGAACCGCCAGTTTTGACACCGACAATTGGTCATAGAAAAACTTCGAGAACACAAGCTTTATGCCAAGTTCAAGTAGTGTGAATTCTAGATGCATGAAGTTGGATTATGTCTGAGTCGTCTGGCATCCCCTGCATGAAGTTGGATTCTGTCATCTCCTGACCTCCTTTGGTCCCATTGAAGGCTCGGTCCCAGCCGTCAGGTTTCAAGATCCCCATTCGCGTAGGTCGTCGTGCCTGGGCCGTTTTTCCTTTGGGCCGGCTCGGTTCTGTCCATTTCGGACCAGGATGAATATGAAGTCTTTTCTTTTTCTTTTTCGTAGAGATTTCCTAAAATCCCACATAGATAAATAATTATCCAATTCTGAAAGTTCCAAATCCACAAATCTTGTATCATTTTTGTGCTATTTTAAAGGTGCCACTTGTGAGTTTTTTTGAAAACATTTTATGTAATGGTTTTATTAAAACCTACTTATGAATATTTAAAACTAGTTATAAATTAATTTTCAAAACGTTTTATACTTCAGTACCAGAGGAAAATATTTTAAGTTTTTATTGTATTATTTTAAAGTGTGGTGTGACATTTTAGAAGTAGGTTATTTTTCGTTGTTTTTTTTGTGTTCTTATTTTTGCCCGTTATTATTGCGACGATAGATTAAGTTGTTGACAAGGGATGTGGAAACGAAGACTTTGAAGACCCCGAGGACTTTGTTGATCCAGGGAAGCGACCCTTTGACCATGTTAAGAAACCATTTTATTGCATGTCATATAACACTTCATTTTTTATGTTAATCATCTTGCTATGGTGGCCACCATTATGGGTTGTTTTTGATGACTTACCATTGATACTTGCATGTCACAACTCTACTGTCTACTCGGAGTTGTGTCGGTGGGATGTAGTTAGGGTGCTAGTAGTTGATATGCAAGTGGGATGGGAATGTGCGTGATATCAGCAAGGAAGTGTTTTCAAAGGCTTTTCAAAACCCCGTCGGGTGCCACTAATGACCGAGGGAGATGATGTTGAGCTAGGTAACCACTTGATAAAGAAATTGTGTATCCAAGCAAGTTGTGTGTGTTTTAAAAAAGGGAGAGATTTAAGATTTTCTGACCATCCCAACCTTACATGCACAACCACAATATCCCTTATGGGATGGAGCTTTGTTGATTACTTTGGTCGATACTTGCAAGGAGCCCGCATTACTAGTGGCGGGAGGGTATTAGTTACTCTCTTAATACGGGGTCGTGCCTGGTAGGGCGACCATGTACTGTCTTTACATACCCCAGGCAGAACGTTGTGTTCCTTCATGGATGGTACAATGTTGAGAGATGCTCGTGTTCTGTACATCATGAAGACACAGACCAACGAGTGGAATCTTTGTTTACCTCGGGTATGTAGTATACCGCCAGTCGTGGCTTGACACGGAAGTTCCCCGAGACTTGTGGGTAAAGTGTGCAGCCTCTGGAGAGTGTAGAACTATTTTAATATCTGTGTAATGGTCAAGGATAGTTCATGGTCCTACTTAAACTACGTCAAATCTTTTGACAAACTTGGTGTGTGTGGGAGGGGGGAGATGATACTTGAGCTAAGTAAGATGACTTGGCATGATGATTGAACATGAGATGTTCAAACCCTGATTATAGTTATAACTATAACTTGTTCACATGGATACCTACAACCTCATGATACATGCTTTTACAAGTTAATTAATCATTTCATTGCACACAAAATTGGCTTTTCGGAAACTTACCTACTTAGTGCTATATCATGCATTGTTATACCTTTTTCCAAAACATGGGTTGCTTGCGAGGTCATTCAAAGTACTCATTGGCTTTCCACTAGTTATTTAGTTGGTCGGGCATGGAAGAGAAGGAATACGGTGAAGAGTTCGTTGGTGACGATCATGCGAACTAGGACGCTTCCCAGTCAGGATGCCTTATGGGTTAAGGAAGGTGGCATGGGCTTACCCTATTCCACTGCAAGTTTATGTTTTTTATTTGGCCTTCCTAGCCCTATCTATATGAGACTTTACCTTGATGGTATTTATTTGTTTAAGATGCTAAGTATGGATGTAAGACTCATGTTATTCAGCATCTGTGTGTTTAGTGAGCATTGTTCTCTAGGATCACTGTACATGTCCATTCGATGATCACGACTTATGAATCGGGGTCCCCACATTTTCCACTTAAAAAGGAGCCAGTGCTGTCCTACTGTACTTCTCTTTTGAATCACCAAAGAAATTTTTGGTGGCCTTATTGATATGATTCTAAGAAAGCTTCTTCTTGCTGAAGCATTGTGCATCTTTTAGCTCACTAGTGTAATTGCGCATTAAGTCGCCTCTTACATTAACTGGCTCGATACGCCAGCTTATCCAACACTAGATCAGATCGATCCTAGTAAGGCCATGGGAAATTAGAGATCTTATCATAAAACACACATTTGCCAGAAATTTTCTTTCTTCTACAGTTTGCCAACTCGGGATCTGTGTAGTAACCAAGCCGGTCCAATCTTTAAAACGGCAAAGGGTCCTTGCCTGCAGGGGCAATGTTCTTACAATAGAACAAAATTTCATTCCATCCCTTTGGATGACTCGCCGGCTTGGTATTAGGAGAAGAACTGTTCTTCCTGTTCTGAATGGAAATCTTGGCGTTCTCAGAACATGGGTACCCAAACCTGCCTGCATACGGCCCAGGACATGGCCCACTTCGTCAGCTAGGTACGGCCTGGCACGAAACTACTCAAGACAAGGCCCCCACGAGGACCCGAGGCTTGCGAGGGGGAATGACACCAAGACTAGTGAGGATAGGCATCCTCAGGCCACCTCCGGACCGGCGGAGATCTCTATGCAGAACCCAGCCTCAGGAGTCAAAGATGACACATGGAAGGACAGGCGGGTGCCAGCGCGTCAGGTGGTGGACTTTCCCCTTTGGGGCAAAGGGAGCAAGGACGTACGTGGGTCCCCGAAGGGCCGCCCAAAGGTTTCCATTCCAATACAACCAACCCACGACCATGAGCCACGCAGGGCGGATGTCATCGCTGAACCCACCACTACATCATCGACAGCCTCTTTGCAAGCGAAGACCACCTTGGTACCTCTTGATCTTGCGTTGGTTTTCCCTTGAAGAGGAAAGGGTTATGCAGCATAGTAGATAAGTATTTCCCTTAGTGGTTGATAACCATGGTATCAATCCAGTAGGAGGAACAAGCAAGTCACCAATGGTTGAACCTACAAAAACAATCAAACTCTTGCACCCAACGCTATAATGGGGTTGTCAATCCCTTCACGATTATTTGCAAGGATTAGATCTGAAAGAGATAGATGTAAAAGAGTGCGGAAAGTAAAACATAAATAAATTGCAGCAAGGTATAGATCTGGAAATATATGATGGAACATAGACCCTGGGGCCATAGGTTTCACTAGAGGCTTCTCTCTTGAAGAAAAATATCATAGTGGGTAAACAGATTACTGTGAAGCAATTGATAGAACACCGTATAATCATGTAGTTATCCAAGGCAATAATCATGTATATAGGCATCACGTATGTGGCAAGTAGTTCGAAACGATTCTGCATCTACTACTATTACTACACACATCGACCGACTCATGCCTGCATCTACAGTATTAAGTTCATGAAGAACAGGGTAAGGCACTAAGAAAGATGACATGAGGTAGGGGGATAAACTCAATAAATATGATGAAAACACCATCTTGTTACACTTGATGACAACAATACAACATGAGCCTCTCTATCCCTACTATGTCACTGGGTCAGGACACCGCAATATTGAACCCAAAACCAAGCACTTCTCCCATTGCAAGAATTACCAATCTAGGTGGCCAAACCAAACCAATAATTCAAAGAGACTTGCAAGCATACGAAATCATACATATAAAAAATTAGAGGCGATTCAAATAAGATTCATGTATAATCTGAACATAAACTCACAATTCATCGTATCTTGACTAACACACCACAAAAGAGGATTAGATCGCATAGATCTCCATGAAGATCATGAAGAACATGCTATTGAAGATCAAAGAGAGAGAGAAGAAGTCTTCTAGCTACTAGATATGGACCCGTAGGACTTTGGTGGACTACTCATGCATCATCGGAGGGGCAATGGAGTTATGTACATGCCCTCCATGATCGAAACCCCCTCGGCAGATTACCGGAAAAGGCTCCAAGATTTGATCTCTCGAGAACGGAGGCTTTCGGCGGCAGAAAAGTATTTGCGTGGCTCTTTTTGATGTTGGGTATTTATAGGCCGAAGAATAGAGTTAGGAGACCTTCCATGGAGCGAAAAGCCTACGAGGCGCGACCAAGGGGGCTCGTGCCTCGCAGGCTTGTGGCGCCCTGGCACCTCCCTTGACGTGCACTCCAACCTTGACCGACTTGATTCCTTCCAGAAAAATTCCTTCCGAAGGTTGTATTCTGTTTGGACTCCATTTAATATCCCATATCTGCAAAACTCAAAACAAGGAAAAACAAAAACTGTCACTTGCCTCTAGATTAAGAAGTTAGTCCCAAAAATAATATAAAATAGCATATTAATGCATATAAAACATCCAAAAAAAGATAATATAATAGCATGCCATCATCAAAAATTATAGATACGTTGGACACGTATCAACATCCCCAAGCTTAATTCATGCTCGTCCTTGAGTAGGTAAATGATAAAAACAGAATTTTCGATGTGGAGTGCTACCTAACATATTTATCCATGTAATATTTTTCATTGTGTCATGAATATTCAGATCCGTAAGACTCAAAACAAAATCTTAATATTGATATAGAAACAATAACATTCAATCATACTAGCAAAGCAATTGTATCTCTTCAAAATATAATGGCAAAAGGAAGTTATCCCTACAATATCATATGGTCTGGCTATGCTCCATCTTCCCCACACATAGTATTTATCATGCAGAACCCCTATGAAAAGTCAAGCAAATTTTTTCACACCTTTATTTTCTCAAACTTTTTAAACTCTCACGCAATTCATGAGCGCGAGCCATGGATATAGCACTATAGGTGGAATAGAATATGGTGGAGGTTGTCAAGGAAAGGGAGAAGATAGTCTCACATAAACTAGGCATATCAACGGGCTATGGATATGCCCATCAATAGATATCAATGTGAGTGAGTATGTAGTGCCATACAAAGGATGCACTAGAGCTATAAGTGTATGAAAGCTCAAAAGGAAACTAAGTGGACGTGCATCATGAAGAAAAATTCCACTAGCTATATGAAAGTGACAAAATAGGAGACTCTCTATCATGAGATCATCGTGCTACTTTGAAGCACAAGTGTTGGAAAAGGTAGTAGCAATGTCCCTTCTCTCTTTTCTCTCAATATATTTTTGTGTGGGCTTCAATGCACTTAATATGGAAGATTTTATTATATCCCTTTTGGATGACTATCATATTAGGACTAAATTCATAACCTAGACCAATTACCATGCTTTTTTAGAAACTCTCAGAATAATATAAGTGAGGTATGAGAGTTCAAGTATTTGTATAAAATGCAAACACCACCGTGCTCTAAAAGATACAAGTGAAGCACATAGAGCAAAATTGCCCAACTCAAAAGACATAAGTGAAGCACATAGAGTATTTCAATAAATTCACGATTCAGTGTGTGTCTCTCAAAATATGTGTGAAGCAAGGATGATTGTGGCAACCTAACAAGCAATGACTCATATCATACAAGAAGCTCCAACAAAAACACATATCATGTGGTAAATAAAAATATAGCCTCAAGTAAATTTACCAATGGATTGAAGACGAAAGAGGGGATGCCTTCCGGGGAATCCCCAAGCTTAGGCTCTTTGGCATCCTCCAATATGACTTTAAGTTCCTTTGGAATCCCCAGTCTTAGACTCTTGCCAGTCCTTATTCCATAGTCCACCAAATCTTTACCCAAAACTTGAAAACTTCACAACACAAAACTTAACAGAAAACTCGTGAGATCCGTTAGTAGAAGAAAAAAGATCACCACTTTAGGAATTGTTTTGAACTCATTATTTAGTTATATTGGTGTTGTACCGAATTTAATCTAACTTCTCCATGGCTCAGACCACATGATACAACCCATAGATTCATCAAAATAGGCAAGCAACTCAAAGAAAATAGAATCTGTCAGAAACAGAACAGTCTGTAGAAATATAAAAAGTTCGTATAATTATGTAACTCAAATAATTATGAAAAATTAGGAAACCCTGAAAAATTTCTATATAAATCTTGTGTAAAAAATTCATATCAATTGGACTCTCTGAAAAATATTAGAAAATTCCTGGACTCAGCGCAAAGTTTTTTTTAGCAAGATCAAATTAACAACTACCATGGATCACCCCAAAGGTTTTACTTGGCTGAAACACTAATTAAAACACCAAAACACAATTAATATAGAGGTAATAATGTGGGAAACACTCAAAACAGAAGCAAAAAAAGAAAACAAAAATAAAATTGGGTTGCCTCCCAACAAGCGCTATTGTTTAACGCCCGTAGCTAGGCAAAACGATTTCAATGATGCTCACATCAAAAGTTGAAATATGCTAGAAAGCATCATGAATCTCATGAAAAGCACATTTAAGACTAACCCACTTCCTATGCATGGGGATTTGTGATCAAACAATTTGTGGGAACAAGAATCAACTAGCATAGGAAGACAAAACAAGCATAACTTCAAAACTTTGAACACATAAAGAGGAAGCTTGATATTATTGCAGTTCCTACAAGCATATGTTCCCCCCTCATAATAATTGTCAGTAGCATAATGAAGGAATCTCACAATATAACAATCACATAAAGGATTCTTTTCATGAGTAATTATAGCATACATGTTATCACCAAAACTCGGGGAACAAAAAAATATGATCTATCAAGCAAAGCATCCCCAAGCTTGTGGTTTTGCACATCATTAGCATCAAGGATATACAGAGAATTCATACTAGCGACATGGAAATCATGCTTTTCATTCAAGAAGATATCATGAACCACCTTATGATTTTCCTCTTTCAATACTTCGTAAAAAAATTATGATTTTCAAGCAAAACTTCATAGAGATAATCAAGTGCACTCAACTCACTAGCATGTGGTTTATCATAATTTGGTCTTTTGAAAATATTAGCAAGTGGATGAGGATCCGTATTAATAGATTTTTAGCAACCGAAGATGCAAGCAAATAGAAGGCACATGGCATCACAAGCAAACATAGCGAACGAGAAGACGAACGGAAGGAGGGCGAATAAAAAGGCATATATTTTTGGTATTCTCTGAATATTGTTTTAGAAGTGGGGGAGAGGATAATGAGAGGCTAATGGAAAATAATGTAAATGCAAGAGATGAGCTTGTGATATGTACTTGGTAGGCTTGATGTGTATCCTCCCCGACAACTGCGCCAGAAATTCTTCTTGCTACCTCTTGAGCTTGTGTTGGTTTTCCTTTCAAGAGGAAAGGGTGATGCAGCTAAGTAGACAATTATTTCCCTCAGTTGTTGAGAACCAAATTATCAATCCAGTAGGAAGAACAAGCAAGTCGCCAATGGTTGCACCTACACAAACAATCAAATTCTTGCACCCAACGCTATAAAGGAGTTGTCAAGTCCTTCTCGATTATTTGCAAGGATTAGATCTGAAAGAGATAGATGTAAACGAGTGAGGAAAGTGAAACATAAATAAATTTCAGCAAGGTATAGATCTGAAAATATATGATGGAAAATAGACCCGGGGCCATAGGTTTCACAAGAGGCTTCTCTCCTAAAGGCAAACATCATGGTGGTTAAACAAATTACTGTAAAGAAATTGATAGAAAAGTTAATAATCATGTAGTTCCAAGGCAATGATCATGCATATAGGCATCACATCCGTGACAAGTAGATCGAAACGATTCTGCATCTACTACTATTACTCCACACATCGACCGACTCCTTCCTGCATCTAGAGTATTAAGTTCATGAAGAACAGAGTAATGCAGTAAGAAAGATGACATGATGTAGAGGGATAAACTCAAACAATATGATGAAAACCCCATCTTGTTACCCTTGATGGCAACAATACAATATGTGCCTCACTACCCCTACTGTGTCACTGGGTGAGGACACCGCAAGATTGAACCCAAAACCAAGCACTTCTCCCATTGCAAGAATTACCAATCTAGTTGTCCAAACCAAACCAATAACTCGAAGAGACTTGCAAGGATATGAAATCATGCATATAAGAAATCAGAGGAGATTCAAAAAAGATTAATGGATAATATGAACATAAACTCACAATTCATCGGATCTTGACAAACACACCACAGAAGAGGATCACATCGGATAGATCTCCATGAAGATCATTCAGAACATGGTATTGAAGATCAAAGAGAGAGAAGAGGCCATCTAGCTACTAGCTATGGACCCGTAGGTCTATGGTGGACTACTCACACATCATTGGAAGGGACAATGGAATTGATGTAGATGCCCTCAATGATCGAAACCCCCTCCGGTAGATTACAGGAAAAGGCTCCAAGATTTGATCTCTCAGGAACGGAGGCTTGCGACAGCGGAAAATTATTTGTGTGGCTCTTTTTGATGTTGGGGAATATTTGGTCATTTATAGGCAGAGAATAGGGTTAGGAGACCTGCCAGGGAGCGAGAAGCCTGCTAGGCGCTGCCAGGGGGCCCGCGCCTAGCAGGCTTGTGGCACCCTGGCACCTCCCCTGATGTGCACTCCAAGTTTGATCGACTTGTTTCCTTCCAGCAAAATTTCTTCCGAAGGTTCTATTCCGTTTGGACTTCGTTTAATATCCCATATCTGCAAAACTGAAAAACATGGAAAATACAAAAACTGGCACTTGGCTCCAGATTAATAAGTTAGTCCCATAAAGAATATAAAATAGAATATTAATACATATAAAACGTCCAAAACAGATAATTTAATAGCATGGCACCACCAGAAATTGTAGATATGTTGGAGATGTATCACACCTTTGGACAGGGCACGGATGTACTCCTGTCCGCCTTCAAATTTGCTTGTTGTGGGATCCCTTCCTGCCACTGTGATAAGAGAAGAGGACCGTGTCCACCGCTATATATAGAGGCTATGACACACCGTAAAGGGAAGCCAATCCGATCTATGCCTTAGCCACTCATCAAACCACGAAGACAAGGTAGAGATCCAAGAACTCCGCTTGAGCACCCTCGTGAGGCTCAAGCCCACTGTACTAGTTCATCCACCACACCACCCCGAGAGGCAATCCACCAAAGCAGGAGTAGGGTATTATGCTTCAGAACGACCCGAACCTAGGTAAATTGCTGTGTCCATCTTCTTCCTTGTCATCATGCGAGTTTGCTGTGGTTTCCATTTTGTAGCGAGCTAGGTAGGGAGAGGTTACGGGGGATCTTCGCACATGCCCCAATGTTCGAACCTTGAGGGTTTTGCGGAGTAAGAAATCGCACATGCCACGTAGGGGGGTGTCGAACCCTTCCTCAAGCCAAGATCTTCTTCCACGTCGCCGCTCCGATGGCTGACGCCCACCAGGCCCGCGCCGAGCGCCGCGCTGACCGCGTCGCCCAGATGGCACCAGGGGGCCGCGTTGGCGCGCGCCGGTCCGCCTCGCCTGTGGCCAACGCTGCTGCGGGCCCAGACGCCCACGAGAAACAAGACTCCTCCCAACCGGTCACCATGCAGCACGACGGCCACACCGCCACCCCATCGATCGTCCCAGCAATAGGGTCATCTTCCCACGTTCGACACGGGCCGTCGCATGGTTCGGGATCACACACCATGGAGAATGAGCTGCTTCGCTATCACCCCGCCCTCGACCACTATGACAGCTGGCTTTGGCGCATCGCAGAGCTCTACAGCGCTCTCCTACTCGCTTTGACCCCGACGTTCCCTACCAGATGATGTGTCGCACGACGCGCCTCCAGCTCCTATGCAACACGACGTTGACCCTGAGCCGAGGCATGAGGTGTGCCGTTGCGACTAGCCCCGGAGGCCGTGTGCAAGGGCAAGAGATGTAGTAAGTTGCCACGTGGTTCCCCGGTCGCACGTCAACGAGCGAGCGCTGCATGCGTTGCCAAAGCAGCACCGCGACCAGGCACCACTTGAGGCGGCCCCTCAAGAGCGTCAAGACCGGGCCCCACCCGCACGTGCAGCAGGACCCGTCGAGCCGGTGGGATGCCTCACCATCATGTCGTATATCCATCCAACCACATGGCCTTGCAAGTTCAAACCCGATTTACCCCCTCGCTATGATGGCACCCCGGATCCCGCTGAGTTCCTACAACTCTACTTGCTCAGCATCCGAGCGGCCGGTGGAGACGACAAGGTCATGCTGTTCTAGTTCCCCATGGCGCTCAAGGGTGGCATGCTCACTGGCTCCACAACCTCCCGGTGGGGTTCATCACCTCGTGGGACGACCTACGCAAGCGTTTCGTCGCCAATTTCTAAGGTACCCGCGACCGAGCGCTCTCCGTGAATGACCTACGGCGCATGAAGCAACACGACGGAGAGACCCTACACAAGTTTATACAGAGCTTCGCGACTACCCTCCTGAAGGCCCCAAAGGCGTCAAATGAGGTTATCATCTCCGCTTTCACTGACGGCATCACGAATCTCAAGATGAAGGAAGAGCTCGCCATGAACGACGAGTTGTGCTCCACCGTGAACATGTTCAACCTGGAAAACCGGTGCACCAAGACCAAAGAGGGTCGCCTGTCGCTCTGGGAACCTCGGGCAGCAAAGCCACAGGAAAAGAAGACCATGGCCAAGGAGGCGAAGCGCAAGGCCCCAGTGGTACTTGTTGCCGAGCCCGAGGCGAAGCGCAGTCGAGGCGAGGAGCACCCCGCAGATGGGAGACCAACTTGCATATTCCATGGAACCAACAACCACAACACCACCAACTGCTAGGAGCTCAGGCTGGTCCACACCGAACACTTCGGCTGGCATCCTGGGTGCACCGACTGAGGCTTCGGACGTGGTGGAGGCGGCAGAGGAGGCTGCTAGGACAACCGGTACCCACGTTAGGGGTGGCATGACCAGCCTCCAGAGGACCGCTAGCGCGATCAGCCTCAGGAGGACCGTTGGCCCAATCAGGCTCGGGAGGACTGCTAGCGTGATGACCCTCCGGAGGGATCACACTGTGGCCGGCCTTGTGAGGTTCACCATCGTGAGGCCGTCCTACCACCACTTCCGCCTCCACCCAGAAGGAAAGAAGAGGATAGGTAGGACAACAGGGTTGGGGGCTTTCAGGAGATCAAGGCGCTAGCTTGTATCCTAGGCGGCGCCCAGGCCCCAACATCGAACCGCACCTTCAAGCAGTTTGCGCAGGAGGTAAATCCGGCTCTTCCAAAGCCCGAGGCCATGCGCCCCCTCGGGTGGTCCTAGACTGCCATCACCTTTGACTCAAGGGATCATCTCAGGTGCTCGTCCATGGCTGGCAGGCTAGCCATGTTGTGCACTCTGACCATCAGCAACGTCCTTGTGACCAAGACCCTCATCGAAAGTGGAGCAGGACTCAATGTCCTCTCCATCGAGATCATTGAGATGCTCCAAGTACCGTACGACCAGATCATGCAAACCAAGCCCTTCTCGGGAGTCACTGATGGGTCCATCGTTCCCATTGGGCAAGTGCGCCTGCCCTTCACCTTCGGTGGGTGCAAGAACTACCACACTGAGAGCATCATCTTGTACGCCGCCCACATAAACCTCCCGCACAATGTGATCCTTGGTTACCCGGCCCTGCCATGTTTATGGCAGCAACTCATCACAGTTACGACGTACTCAAGATGCCAGGGAGTGGTGGCATCATTACCATAGCTTGTGATGAGAAGGATTTCGTCTGCTCCATCGATCATGCCTACTGTGCTGCTACAGCCGAGCGCTCGGATGACGAAGAAGAATGTACCAAGAAGAAGAAGCATCTCACCTTTGAGGAGCGCCAAGAAGAAGAAGCAGCCCAGCCTCGTGAGGATGTACCAAGAAGAATAAGCAGCTCACCTTCGAGGAGGGCCTGGGGGATGGAACCCCGGGGAACGGAGCTTCGGTCTCTGCATTCGGGGACGGGACCGCACCTTCCATCGCATAGGAAGGCACGCTCGGAACCCCCCTTGGGTTGGGATCGAGAGATTTCATCCTAGAGGCCCCCACCTTGGTCGGTGAGACAAGGGAGGCGTCCGGGCAGAATTGTAATGGGTGTCATGAAGCGCGGCTACCAGAGCCAGGGGCTCGGTGCAAGTCGCCAAGATCCCAAGAGTCAGTCATAAAGGCGATCAAGGAACTTCAGGAGGCACAGGTCGGGCAACGAAGGGACTGTCCTGCACCACCAATCGTAGCTGCCATCGTCAGCCCCGTCGAACATTTGCGCGGCTATGTCAACATGCGCGCAATCAACACGGGCTCGTCCCAAGGCCTCTTTGGGCCGACGCGTGCCGAGCACGGGTGGTTCTACATGCACAACTACGTCCGCATGCCCTTTGGCCTCGCCAAGGCCGGCATCACGTTCTAGCGCCTTGCCCGGGCCATGCTCGTGCCCTCTATGGTGAGACATGACGAGGAGGTGGAGGGGATGCCCGAACCAAGCATGGGTCCCAAACCCCGAGAGACGATGGGCCCGTGAGGGCCGCACTCGTGGATGTACAAGATCAGGCTAGAACAGCAGCTTCGGCTCTTTTGCGGCATGGCCGCCAGGTGACTTTTTGTTGATATGTGCCAGGTAACTTTTTGGATTGTTTCCTTTAAGGGCGCCCGCCAGGCTGCGTTACCATCAGGCGATCAGGGCGTACCCCTGCAGCTGCCACGTTTACCCATTTTTCAGCACTTTCTCATGCATGGAAACTATTTCCTAACGTTTCCCTCTTGTCTGCACGGCTTTTTGCCGGCGAGAATGTCATCACTCTCGAGCGGGACTACCTTCGGCCACGTCACGAGAGGACTGGGCACGACGTCTGTGCTCGGGTCCATCCCCGCAACGTTGAAAAATCTAGTGACTAAGCTCTGTTTGGCGGGCCTGCCCCGTTCACTTCATCTCCTGGGGTCACTGGTGATTGGCCCTCTCAATGGCCCTAGGGCGGATGCTCGGTGCAGGCTGCAATAAAGATTCCAGGACTTCGGATAGGACCATCTACAAGAAGACCCAGGGGCAATCCTCCTTGAGGCAGGGACCTCGTGAGGCCAAAGCGCCCTCGTGAGCTCCCAAATACATCTCCCAGTTCTACTGTGCCAGCCACGTGTACGAACTCAATGGGTTGTACATGCCCAGAGACCCCCGAGAACGCGAAGTGGTTCCTTCCCACGCAATGTGGCAGCCACAACACCGTGCTGGCGGAGAAGTCAACACTGCACACCAATGGCTATTCCCATGCAATGTGGAAGCTGCAGCTCGGTGCTGGTGGTCAACACAATCCACCTACACACTACGCTGGGGATAAACAACTGAGGGCGCCCCAGCGGCTGCATCCACAATCAGGAAGGCTCCTTGCGGCCTCGTTTTGCTTCGTTCCCTTGGATGTACGCGTGAGGGGACTGCATGGAGATTACTACTACGCCGGGCCTGGTGCTTGCCACCTTCCCAGGTCTTCCAAACCTAGTCTTCACGCGCCCCTCTCAGGAAAAGCAGGCGGAGACAGGTACAGGAATGGGGGTTCCTAGAATTGCCTGCCTATGACCCAGGACATGGCCCACATCGTCAGCCAGGCACTGCCTAGCGCGGCTCTACTCAAGACAAGGCCCTCGCAAGGACCCCAGGCTCGCGAGGGGGAACGACACCAAGACCAGCGAGGATAGGCCTCCTCAAACCACATCTGGAGCGGCAAAGATCTCTATGCAGAACCCAGCCTTAGGAGGATGACGCATGGAAGGACAGGAGGGCGCCAACACGCCAGGTGGTGGGGTTTCTCCTTTGGTGCAAAGGGATTAAGTACGTATGCGGGTCCCCGAGGGCCTCCCAAAGGTTTCCATTCTAGTGCAGCAAGACCTCGACCATGAGCCCCCGCAGGGTGGATGTCATTGCCGAGCCCACCACTGCATCATCGACAGCCGCATTGCAGTCAAAGACCAACTTTGGACAGGGCACGGATGTACTCCTGTCCCCCTTCAAATTTGGGCGTTGAGAGATCCCTTCCCGCCATTGTGATAAGGGAAGAGGACCCGGGCCACCGCTATATACAGAGGCTTGGCCGCACCATAGAGGTAGGCCGATCCAACCGATGACTTAGCCACTCATCAAACCACGAAGACAAGGCAATCCACCAACGAAGGAGTAGGGTATTACGCTTCAAAGCGGACTGAACCTGGGTAAACTGCCATGTCCATCTTCCTCCTCGTCATCGTGTGAGTTTGCCGTGGTGTCCATCGTGTAGCAAGATAGGTAGGGCGAGGCTGTGGGGATCTTTTGCACATGCCCCTCTGTTCGAACATTGAGGGTTTTGTGGAGACCAAAATCTCACAAGAAATACCACCAAGTTCTATGTTGGCGCCGTCTTTTACTTTGGTCTTTTGATTGATACAAAAGAACTCTCTAAAGAGAGTCATGGACGGCTCGATCCGAAGATATACTTCACAAAGCACTTGAAGTTGACAAATACTAGTCATTGCATTGTGACCAATATCTTGGAGCCTAAGGTTGAAAAAATTAGATGGTTTCTGAGGAACCTAGAGCCGGGTGGTTGAAAACCTCTATGCAGATGATAAGTCAAACGCACAATTTCTCCTTGCTCAAGTTGAGAAGAAGATTCGTCGTCAGGTGCCCGCAAACTTATCTCATTTTGATCCGGCAAATCATCTTGAGAAACAAGGTTCTCCAAGGTGAGCACCGACTCTTGGGATCTGACACAACCACATAGTTTAGTGGTCTTGGGAGGCATGGTGTTTATCTAAAAACAACTCTAAAGAGAAATGCAAGAAATAAGTAGCCATATATTTGAGCTATCTAATGATTAGAATTTCAGATTTCATTACAAGAACTCAAGATGCAAAACCAAACCGGTTATTAATTGATAAGCTTGCCAATGGGTTAGCTTGTACAATAGATGAACCAGTACAATTATGAGTCAACATGTGATAAAAATAAGTAGGTAGCTATATGTCACGCCCAAGATGCGCGCCTATCCATATTTAGGCACAGGGGCCTCAACAGGCATAGATGTGCATCTCGTCGTTCACAAGTAGAGCATCATTACATCATACACTTAGGAAGAGATGAGTATATGAGTTGGATTACACTCGCCACATGCTAAATTACAAATCAACATCAAAGGTTCAATCATCAATCCAAGACAGGGTCCAGCTACGGACGAAATCAAACGAAAAAATGAAGATGCAATGACACTGGCTTGCTAGCCTCGAAGATCATGACCACGGTCCTCTACTTGTCTGGATAAGTCACGTACATCCTACCACACTCCTTGTCATACTCCCACTGGAGCTGCGTCACATCATCTGGCACGATCTCATGTGTACCTGCACCTGGATTGTTGTAGTAATCTGTGAGCCACGAGGACTCAGCAATCTCGCGCCCAGGTACCGACACTATTCAAGCTTATAGGTTGGGAAGGGGTATGGGTTTACTTTTCAGCAGCACTAAGCATTTATGGTGGCTAATCTTACTTGGCATGAAAGTAAATATGTGGTCTACGATAAGCAATCGAATATAGAATGACCTCTATGAGATCCTGAACACCTACTTACGTCAATCATAACCCCATCGTGTTCTCTCTCGGTTCATGTTCACGAGCAGAGACGATCACGGTTACTCACACAGTTGGTCCATTTTATTAGAGTTTACTTCAAGTTAACTATAACCGGGTGTTAAACAAATATCCAAGTTGCCCCATAACCACGGGAATGGCTTCCGAAAGTTTTAACCCTGCAGGGGTGGTCCAACTAGTCCATCATAAATTAACCACACTCCGTAGGAATAGCCTCGACCACGGATCTCTTGATCATCCTAGGCAACTCCAAAGGAATTCCAACACCACGAGATAGCCCAAAGAAAGTCAGAGCTCCACACACAAGACACTCGATAACAGAAAAATGAGTCCAGCAAGACCGCCTGACGTGTCGAGGAAACTGATAAGAGTCACGTATCTCGTTCTCAGGACACGACCAAATGAACACTACATACGGCAGCCGGATAGAAATCCCTCGAGTTTCCCCGAGGTGGCCCCACAAGTGGCTCTCGTTTGGACCAACACTCATGAGGAGCACTGGCCCGGGTTGTTGATTAATTATCCACGGGGTTGCAAAGCCCTATGCAAATTTTACTAAGTTGTTTAAGCAAATGTAGTACCAAAGTTGGGTCTTTCCAGACAAGTTTTAATCTTAACCGAATAAACAAGGGGGTCCCCATAACAACCCCGAGCATTTTAGGAGCGCAAAGTATGGAAACATAACACCGGTAACAAGAAATAATGGCGGTAACAGCGGAACAAAACACCTAGGAAAAGGCCAAGACTTCCACCAATACCATATATATATGTGCATTAAATTAAATAACAAATAATAGTGTGATATGCTAGACATCCATGTAATCACATGGAAACAACTGCACCTGCAACTAAGAACGCTATAAGAGGGGCTGAGTAGCGGTAACTTAGCCTAACAAAGGTTGTTAGGATGTGGAGGGGTTAGAGGCTATCATGGCAATGTAGGAGGCTTGACATTCAAGTGGTAGGTAGTGCAAAAGTAACGATAAGAGCGAGACAACTAGAAAGCGAAAATAGTATTAGGATCCGGATATGATCATCTTGCCTATTGGTTCTTTAGAGGGCCAAGTAGCGGGATCCTCGTAGTGGTACTCTCCTGGATCTTCGTACTCAGGTTCAACGTTCATGTCTACCCAAGAGAAACAACAATAATAAACAAATAACAAAGGTGCAATGCACAAACAAGAATGATGCATGGTTTATGTGAAGAATTTAGCATGGCAATCCTAACTAGTCATGCTTCACATGCAATGCATTAGTTATTTATGAATCTGGATAGAACCTTATGCTAAGATATTTAAATATGCATGATCATGGAAAATATGTATTCATCATTCAAAAATGCTACAAATGCATATGTAGAATGTAGGACACAGAGTTACGATTCTCACGCTACACTCTAGACAAGTTACGAAGGCACAACACAAGACAAAAAAGGCCATGGGCTATTCCTTGGCATTCCAAGGTAGCCACTTGTTAGGTAATGAAGAACCAACCACAATAGAGCCAAAGATCAAGAAATTCCATGGAGTATAGCTCCCACAAGTCACAAAACACTAAAAACAACAATCTGCCACAAAACAGCAACATAGCAACTTTCACAGCCCACAACTAGAGCTACAGGAAGTCTCTATCCACAAACAAGGCATTGACAGAAACTACATGACATGCTTCTCAACTTATCCCACTACACAATCTGGAATGGAGGCCCACATCAATAAGCATGAAGCCCACATGTTGGCATGATGAAACAGATTCCAGGGACTTGGTGAAAATAACAGTTTTCTGGAATCTGAGTTAAGCTAATAGCAAGTTGACAGCAGAAACTAATGGCGATAGATACCACCCCATGGCATGAAAATTAACAGGATGGTAGAGGGCAACCTCTATATCAAATCACTAGCACTGAGCTTGAGCTAATTCACAACATATCACAAGATAGCATCCACTCTTCATGGCATAAAAATATAAACAGATTCTCAGACTTAGGAATATTTAGCATGTTTGAAAACAACAATATTTTAGTGGCTACTTTAGAGCATGGTTCCCGCTTGTATGCAAGTTTATCATGACAAAAATAAATAACATGGCATTCTACTCATCAAAGACTACCATATTCATGTTGGCACAAATATCATAGCATGCATGGATTAAATATAACGAAAATGACAAAATGGCACTTTGAGACAAAATGACATTTTGACAAACCTGCTCTAATGCCCAAACAAGTCACAACAATGAATTCCTTGGTTGATTCTACCCCAAAATTATATATCACACCCCTATGATTAAATGGAACATCATGACAAAACACTAGATAGCAAATTGCCCACCAATCCTAAAAGTGAATACTTACCTAAAATGCACATAGACATAAATGCTCTTATCTAGTTTTAGCAAATATTCTATAAATAGAAATATCTATTCAAAACAAACAATACACTCAAAGAAAAACACAAAGGAGGGGGGACCCACCTGGCATACTCAACAGGGCCCCCCTAGTGTATAACAAGTGGGGCCTAGGCCCACTTGTCACACACACATACTCAACACATACACACACAACACTGCCACACACACTGACACACATGGATCTAGCACCACACCAGATCCACACACACACACACAAGCACACACACACCTCCCACATCCACACGGGATCTGGGTTGTGGCCGCAGCGGATCCCACGCCCACACACATAGCTTCTCAGCCGAAAAATAAAATGGGTCGGGGGGAATCGAACCCCAGACCTATCGTACCCACAGCAAACTGGCAACCACCAGGCTACTCGATCAGATCTGACCAAGGAGGGGTTTTCACTGCATCTATACTACCTGCACGCCAAGACTGACAAAACTGAACCCTCCGCGGCGGCGAAGATAGCGGCAAGGCGAGCCTAGGGGAGGACTCCGGCGAGGGAGAACCCTGGCAGGGGGGCTGCAGGCTGCCTAGGGACTCCATCCCCAGGGCGAGAAAGCGGCGGAACGAAGCGCGGGGCGGCTAAGCTGCACACTGAACCGACAACTACACAGACGCTGGAGCATAGGGAGCACGCCGGAGGCACGGGCGCGGCGATGTGCACGTGATGCTATAGATGACAAGGAAGGGCAGGCAGCAAGGGGGGCTCACCTAGTGTCCAATTGACATGTAGGCGAGGCCGGACATGCAACGGAGACGATTCAGATAGCGACGACGTGCGGTGACGTCCCTGGGCAAGGAGCAGAGGAGGAAGAACTCAGGGGCGCCGTGACGGCGAGGGCCTGACGATCCCTCGGACGATGAGTAAGAAGAGGTCACGGACGCGCGACCTTCCCACGCCACCAGGGCGGCGGGGAGCGGTGCGGAGACTACCTTCGGTCACAAGCAGCAGCTTGGCCGAGGCACGGCGGGCGCGATGATGGCATGGCGCTTGGGGACTTACCTGCTGCGTCGGCGAGGGAAGATAAGGAGGGAATGGGACGTGAGAACCCTAGGGATGCGTGACGATAGGGTTTAAAAGGGGCTCGGAAGCTGACGGCAACTCGACGTCCGCGCCAACGGCGGCTCTCTCTCTCTGTACCTGACAGAAAAGGCAAAGGGCAGTTGGCCGTCCGCTAGGCGGGCCGAGGACGCTCGGGAGCCAACTGGGCCGCGCGGGGGGGGGGGGGGAGGGGGAGGAGAGGACGACTGACGGAGCAACTCACAGAAAAAAACACAAGAGGGTTTTTCCTTTAATTAAAACAGCCACAATAGAAAAACCCTCTAGAGAAAAGAATAAAGGAATTTTTATCAAACAAAATAATTTTGACTAATATGAAATGTGGCCTATTTAATAAAATGAACAAGAGGATTTTTAAGCAAGTGTTTTTAATACTTTATAAACAACAACCCCGTGTTATTTAAAACCCCCAAGACATAAAGCTCAAAACACCAAAAGCACAACACACATAGG
This sequence comes from Hordeum marinum, assembly GCA_022496015.1. Taxonomy (NCBI): domain Eukaryota; kingdom Viridiplantae; phylum Streptophyta; class Magnoliopsida; order Poales; family Poaceae; genus Hordeum; species Hordeum marinum. The sequence continues at coordinate 613,705 of JAAAWK010000401.1, read as the reverse complement.
CTCAAATAATATTGGCTACCTCATGAACATTTTTAACAATTTTTAACAGAAAGTTAATTTTGTTGGATAATGATAATAGGAATAAAAGGTTATAGGTTGGTTCGATTGAGTTCCACTCAAGCACACACACGTCCACAAGACCACTCATATCACAACAAGGTCAAGAAGCACACCACATACAATGCATGACATGATGATGAAATGATATAATGCATGATGCAAGAATGCATGAGACAAAGACATGGCAAAAGAGCAAACTCATCTCATACAACTCATGACACAAGATCCCACATAGGTTACATGCCATAAAAGGTAGGGGCAACACTTGGGCTGTCAAACTATACAAGCTGGCAGGACGATGACATGGGTACTAAAAAGACTTAATGATTTTTTCTATTGGCACACAACTTTTTGCAATAGGTGGAGCAACAGACGGATCTTAATAATATGTAAAAAGGAAGAAAAATACGCCCTGGATAGCGGAGCTACCGAAACAGAGCATAGATAAAAGCTGCTTTGGATCTACGTAATCGCCAGGCCACGGCGATGGTGAAATCACAAAATATGCACAAAATGATATGAGAAGTGATAGATCTATAACTACGATCTACAGCGGATGCGATGAACGGCCAATGAACTATGGACAAACAGTGATGACATAGGGCAGTAATAGGGACTGACAAAGCTCGGAGGACATCAGATTTTATGATGGATGTGTTCCGGGAAGACTCCGTTGTCCATGAAACTGAACTCCGATGGCAACGAGGCAAGGTCAGAATCACATGTGGAGGGGCGGCGCCGGCAAAGCTCGAGAAAGGCACTTGAGGCAAGATAAATAAGAAGGGATGCAAATTTTAAACTTGAGGGGCTCGGGTCTATTTATAATGAAGCGGTAAAAATAGAATAGACGCGGTAATTTGTGGCTGAGAAGATGCCTAAATTTTCATGCCAAACCAGATTTGATGACTATTCAAATAGATTCACCATGATGACATGACGACAACAAGGGTCAACAAGATGACATCAGAGAAAGCAACAACTGAAACGGGCTAAGTGTTGCAAAAGGAAGATGACTCGAAAGGCTGGTGAAACGTCGGCTCGCAAAGTTTGGCTCGATGGTTCTTAAAGCATGACCAACTTGTATGTATTCATAAAATAGTGTGGCATGGATGAATCCATGTCAAACTATGGGCTAATGTTGGGGATGTACCCAATGGATAACCAGCCATAAAAGTTCAACCCGGTAAGTAGCCATTACGGCTTACAATTAAAGAGAAAAGCAGAGGATAAAAGTTCACTTGAAAATGAAACAGTGATAACAAAAATGTCTGGCCAAGGGAATATATAGTAGTGATAAATAAAGGAGAAATGCTTCTAGACAACCTTTTCCTCATTGTCCCTTGTAGCCAGCAATTTGTCAACATGCAATTCTTCTAGAGGAACACCACAGTCATTGACTCCCCAAAATTGCATTGATTGTATAGGAGTAGGAGGTGGTGATGCATGGGTACACTCCGGCACACTTGGAGTGTGCCTTGGTTTTACATAGGAGCGCTTCAATCTCTTTTCATTCAAAATTGTAGGCTTGAAACATTGGAATCTGGTGGACCTTTCACTACGTCTAACCTCGGTAACCACCTGAGGTGGATCTGGCTTGTTCCTCTTGCATGGCATCCTCTGCCTAGGGGCCTTGTTCTTTGTCTCCATGTTGTTAGAATTATGCTCCAAGAAATAGTTGATCTCCTCTCAATCTTCCATGTTGGAGTCAACAGAGTTATGAGATCATGTTGTGTATGTAGTGATTGCATGGTGGCAGAAGTCGCAAGTCTCTTGTGAAAAGAATATGGTAGTAGTTCCTGTTTCAAAGAGACTAATGGGGCAAAATCTCTTATAAGTCAGGGCCAGCAATGCAGAAAGTAATGATTGGCAAATCCACAAGTAGTTGTATGCAAAGTCATAATTGAATTGCATGCCCTTGCAAACAAGACGAGGAGTGTTAGAGTAGTGTAGAACCTCCAGAAGAACTCCAAAATCTTGGGAGCCATAACCAACTCCACATCAGTCTCATTACCTATAGCCTGTATGAACTGAAATTTACCTGGTGGGGTTCCAAAAAGAATGGCATCAGCAGCTTGTTCCACCATATCAACATGTTCATACCATAACCTAAGTCCCTCATCATGCACATTGTCAGATGGCTCAATCCCATCCATCATTGAGGGACCCTCATAACCTGTCATCTCTCTGTAACTGAAGCCCCTATATTGGGTAGGAACTGGTGGCAGAACTGGCCACGCTCCCCACCCTGTTGCGATGGTGGTGGAGGTGGTGCTGCCTCCCAGGCATTTTCTGAATTTTGCATATGCGAGACATTAGCATCACATTGTGCTTGCTGAGATGCAGTAAGGAATGGAAGATGTTGCGGATGAGGTGAGGCTCCAAGTGACGGCACTTCATCTTCATTACCCTGCAATCCTAGACTTGGGTTCCTACCATTCAAGATGTAAATAGGGACTGAGCAAGACATCCCCATACCACTAATTTCTGTAAACCTCTTTACCACAAGGCTGAACGGGACAATATCCAGTTAATTGATCAGAACACTCACAATAAGTCTAGCTTTCCTCTCCCTAGGTATGTGCCAAAGCACCAAAGGCCCAAAACAAGAAACCGCCTATAGAACATACTGATCTATTCGCTAATGTAGTGGGAAACCCAAAAGCATGACCCACCCTCTCTCTTTGCAATTGGCCGACACATATTTGGCCCTTTATCGTATCTAATGATAGTAAAAGTGGCATGCTCACCCAAAGCTTGCGGTCCACGGGAAATCAGAGTATCTCTTACTATTGGATCAACAAAACGAATAAGACCCACACAAAATGGATAAATTTCCCCCTTAGTTGTATCTGCCCCGTGATCATCTCTTAATGTAATCCTGAACTCAGCCAAAACATGTTCCCTATGAAGATCCATATGAGGAGGGTCTACTAGCACAAGAGTATATCCGTTGTTGTCGTGGGGAGGGTCGCCGACGATGATCATGTTGCACTTCAGCCTATTGGTGGGACTATTGTCAATGTCCATCTCTCCAGGCAGATAGGGGAAGGGAAGCACCGGAAGATTCGCCATTGTGGAGATGTGCGACGTTGGGTAGGAGACAATGGTGGCAGGGGACAAGTGGAGAGGACCTCATGGAACAGATGGACTATGCAGAACAGAAGGTGTATCGGCAGGGGTATTCTTGGAAACAGAAAGGAACTTGGGATGGTAATCCCACTTGGATCTCCAAATTTGTTGACCCTTGCCATACAAGATAAGATCTTGTGGCATTGAAGCGCTATCATTTGGCGTTGTAATATTTTTTCCAAACAAAACTCCTTGGATGGCGCCCAAGATCAGGCTTCTACTTCCCAAGCGTCGTCAGGTTGTTATGTTGCTTTCCAAAGAAATTTGCTTTTTTAGGTTGCCATGCCCATCTAGACTTGCCATGTAGACTTCCGGAAGGACATGAGGTCTGTTTGTGACCCACTTGCTGACAAATGATACATCTCCATCCAGTTGGACATTGACCCTTAGTATGTTTTGGAGAAAAACATTTGTAGCAAGCAAGTAAAGATTGCTGATCGGAAGGATTGCACATACGAATCTTTGTATTTGGGTCCAACTCAGAATGATCCAGACACTTGGTGCGAGAATGGCCCAATACAAAATATAATGCACAACGATTCAGCTTATCACAAATGAAAACCACTGTGGGCACTGAATCCAAAGATAATGCTTGTTGTACCCGCACGTCCGAATAACCCACATGCCAGAGATCAAAAGTATGATATAGATCATCATCCACGATTTTGGACCATAGATGGGGCTTGAAGGTCAATCTCGAGAATTTCGACGTACTTATAGTATTGCAATGAACAGTAGAGATCTTAGAAAAGTTTCGAAACCGAATAGTTATTGGGTGGCTAGATGATGAAGACCCCACATGTCGAGTAGCATCCATTGATATGTCATGCTTTCGAAGATTAATACTCTCTTGTGACTGATTAAAATTAATTAGCCCATTAGAAACAGAACGCAGATCGTGATCCATAGAAAACCCAAATTTTGCAAATTCAAATGCACTAGAGTGATCATGGGTTGCCCCTTGTTTCAAGAAATCCAAAGAAGAACATATAGCAATTGGAGATCTACAGGCCACTTCAATGATCTCATCATCCAAATGCCATCTAGCACTCTCAAAGGAAAAATCGATATTGAATTGGAATAACTTGAAATGGCATGTGAAATCTAGCCACACACGATTACGCAATGAGTATGTGAAATTTCCCACATGATTTGAGGCCAGAGAAAAACGTAAGCATCGTTTGGCTAAACGCAGAACTTTAAAACCAGTAGGTGATCCACCAATACAACATTGCAAAGCAATCCCAATAGATTCTTCCGAAAGATCAAATGAAGCCGAAGAAAAGGATGCCACCAAGAAAAATTCTCTTGTCCCCAAGGATGGGTCAAAGTGGACCGTAGATCCAAACCTATAACGAACCTATGCATCCACCTTAAGACCAGGGGCAGAATCCCAATGAAGAACGTTCGCCATGAAGCCAGAGATCTAGCAATCGCCATTGGTGAGGTGTATCAAAGGTGGGGCACATGGAGGGTTGGGATAGGAGGGGAGATGGTAGGTGGAAGGAGAGAGAGCCATCCTAGTTGCGACTTGACAACTCATTATGGGCAGTACTAAGAGAAGCCTACAGAGTTCATAGTTACCATCCTACAGCTCACTATTGTGTTGGATAGAGCGTAAACAAATAGTCTAATTGGCATTGTTCATCTCTTTTCCTTAACCAACATTTTTAGTTTCCTCACTTCATGTTGATTCATGAATATTTCATTACCCACACGCAAAAAGGGTCCAGGAATGGATCCTTACCTAAGACATATGTGCCTACAAGCAAGAAGCCAATATTAATAGCTAAAATGCACATGCACAATGTTGTAATTTATTAATCCATCAGTTCCACAATGTGTTGCATACAAATATTTTGAGAAGTCAAGATTTACTTACCTTGACCAAGTTTGTAGAGAAAAACATTTACATCTAGAATTGCAATTCGATTTCATTAGATACATCACAAAATTTTATATTGTATACATTTTAGCTGGTATATGTAGATACATCAAAAAAATCTATATGGACTACATGATGGAACGGATGGAGTATAAGCGGAGGGATGAAAAGAACCTCCGTGGAGAACATTGGCCACTACCTTTGTTGTTCTGTGCAAGTACATGTAGAAGTCATGATAAGTACATCAGGCTTAACATCAACCATGTATACAAGGTATCTACTTGAAATAAACAAGGCATATATGCTCACTATAACAACCAAATATAGACATTTAATAAACAAACAACCAGATAACAAAAAGCAAGGCGTGTGCTTGAAAACTAGACAAATGCTCATTGTAATCGACCTAACATCAAGATACATAAAAGCAAGGAATCTGCTTGAACTCTAGACAAATGCTCACTTCGACCAACCTGGCAACCAAATTCTGAGAAACAAGGCATAAATGTTTAAAGCGTGAGTTAAGGGCACATGTTAACAACTCAAGGCATAACAGGTGGTATTGATGAAATTGAACTACATGGTTCATACTTGCACATAATGAACATCACATTGTGAATAACTGAAAGAAACACGACATTCATGCTCACTTTATCAACCAACTATAGCCATTGAAAATTTGACAAATACTCAGTGCAACCAACCTAGCAACCAGAAACAGAAAATCAAGGCATCTGCTTGAAAACTGGACAAATGCTCAATTAAACACTCCAGGATTCTCGCATGGCAAAAGCTACTACAACAATCGGTACAAGACGACTAGCTATAAAAGGTATGATTTGCTCATAGGATGTTGCCTCACTTTTCATGGATGGAATCCTTCCACTTGGGATATGAGGTTCCCAATGTGCGCTCCCTGATGTCGTAGATGGCATGTTTCCCCTTGTAGCAATCGTAGTGTGTGCCATTATCAGGGTGGATGAGATCTGACTTTGGCGGTAAGGATCCTAGGCCACCCCCGTAGAACATTTCCATCATAAAGGACAATAGGGGCTTGATGGCGTAGAAGGATCGCAAATCCATGACCACAAGGTAGAGGAGATCAGTGGTAAGGCCTTTGGAGAGATGGACAACAGTTGAACCAGAGGCGTTGCCCATGGACCACTTAACTTCTTACATGGCCCGGGTGAAGCCGGTGATGTTGATGAGCTTGATGTCATAGACGGATCTCCTAAGATACAGGAACATGCATTCCCACAGACTTGATGCCTTCGGCATGGCAATGTAGGAAGCATCCTCATCGGCTCCCGCAGCGAGTTGTTCGTCCAGGATTGAAGGTTCAGCGCGAATGGCGCCCGCGTGGCTAGCATACAGCAGAGAGGCCATGATAGACCTCTTTTCTCCCGTACACTCCTCGAGGTCCACGGGAGATGTGGTCAGACTGATCAGGCTGCGACTCTTTAGAGTACGGGATGGGGATCTAGGGGAAAGGGACACCGCCGACCTCATCTAGACACTAAGGGCGGCGATGGTGTATGTGGCATGGGGCAGACCGACTGAGGTTGGTGGTGGGAGCCAGCGGCGGAGGCGAGCTACGGTTCATGCGGGGAAGGAAGGCGGTGCTGTGTAAACGGGGGGGTGTTTGCGGATGTTCCGCTGTAGCTGAAAATTTAGTAATAATGGTGTGGTTGGAGATGGTGGTGGACGACGGATGGCAACGGTTCAAATGCCTCGGCAGCTAAAATTTTACTATAGGGTCGGTGCGGTGGACAAGGAAAGGCGACATGCAGTTGAAATACCGCTTCCAATAAAATTTTGGCAAACAAACTGGGCGAGAGCCACCAAGATGGCACACGGTCTAAATATAATAAATGGTGTACGCTCTTCGCTGTAATGAAATGTCATGTCGTGAAACCATGAATTTTTGCATCGCTCGAGGCGGGTATCTCTTTTTGATATTTCACAAGGCGGATTCATGACACACGGTTCATCCTGAATTTCAGTCGCATACGTCAAATTCATCCTAAATTTCCACATGCCCGCAAAAAGACAACACAAATATTTGGCAAATTTCCAACACAAAATGCCTTGTTTTGCAGCGGATTAGTTGACATTAGTTCTTATGCTCAATAATTTACAAATAGTTCATCAAAATACATGAAGATGAACTGCACAAAATATTCACTATGCCATCATGACCTTCCTCACCTCAAAATGAGGATTCAGAGGAGCTCGTCAAGTCAATGAGCTCCACGGGTTCCACCACGGAGACCGGCGGGGCTACCTCGACCGGAGCGACCACGATGCCTCTCTCATCATGGCGTCCAGGTAGGCCATTGGGATACATACGGGCGTCGATGTCGCTAGAGTTGTGTCCCCGGTCGATGTGGGCACTGTTGTCGAGGCTGCCGCCGCAGCTACAAGGCCTACATTGGCCTCCAACGTGGGTGAGATGCATGTGGCTGCCTGCTCCACCGCCTTCTGGTCCAGCTCCCACCACTTTTTGACCTTTGCATCTGAGTTCTGCTTCCTCTTTGCACTCTCCCGCCGTATCTTCCGCTACAGATCCTGTAACGCCCAAGATGCGATCCTATCCTTATATTGGCATGAGGGCCTCGATGGGGATAGAAGCACATCTCGTCGTTTCGCAAGAATGGATATCATTACAAGTACATGTACATAAGAGATGAGTATATGGAATTGGCTTACACTCGCCACAATCTACATTAATCACACATCAATACAACAACATATTCAAGCATCAAACATAAGAGCAGGGTCCGACTACGGATGAAATCAAACGATAAAATGACATCCATCCTTGCTATCCAAGGCTGTCGCCTGGAACCCATCCTAGATTGATGAAGAAGAAGAAGGAGGAGTACTCCAAATCAAACAAGAATCACTCTTACGTCAAAGCATCGCATTACCTGTACCTGCAATTGTTGTTGTAGTAATCTATGAGGCACGAGGACTCAGCAATCTCATTTCCAAGGGTATCAAGACTAGCAAAGCTTGGTGAGGTATGGTTAAGTGGTGAGTCTGCAGCAAGCAACTAAGCATATATTAACGTGGCTAAATTACGAATACATAAAGTAAAGTGGGTGGTCTATGGACAACGAACATGAACTAAAAATGATCACTAAGTGATCCTGAACACGTACTAACGTCAAACATAACCCCATCGTGTTCTCTCTCGGATAAAGACTCATGAGTAGAGATAGTCACGGTTACGCACATAGTTGGTGTATTTTATTTGAGTTCACTTCAAGTTTTCTATGACCGGGTGTTAAACAAAGTTTCCAAGTTACCACATAACCGCGAGCACCGATTTCCAAAAGATTTAACCTTGCAGGGGGTGCTCCAACTCATCCATCACAAATTAACCACACGCCGCAGGAATAACCTTCACCACGAATCCCGTTATTTCCTAGGCAATTCCATTGGAAAACCTTAACCTCGAGATAGCCTGAAGTATTTTCGGATTCCTCACGCAACACATTTGAGAAAGGTAAAACAAATGCACCAAGGCCGCCCGGCAAGCCAGATCCCGATAGGAGCCGCGCGTGTCTCATTCTCAGGGCACTACCAGATGAGCTAGATGCTGGGTTGGCTGAAACCCTAGTTGACCAGGGGGTGCCGTACATCGCTCGGTTTGGACCAACAATCATGAGGATCACTGGCCCGAGGGGGTGGTTAATTATCCACGGGGTGATCATGCCCTATGCATATTTTATTAGTTGTATTTAAGCAAATAGTACCAAAGTTGGGTCCTGCTAGACGAGTTCTATCCTAAAACAAAAATCAATGGGGTCCCCATAACAACCCCGAGCATGTTAGGAGCGCTCAATATGGAACATAACACCGGTACGCAAGTATCTAGGGTGGCAAAAGTGGAACAAAACACCGAGCAAAGGGCCAAGCCTTCCACCTTTTACCAAGTATATATGTGAATTAAATGAATTAGCAATAATATTGTGAAATAACAAAATATCCATGTTGTCGCATGGAAGCAATTGCATATGCAGATAGAAACGTTATAAGAAGGGCTGAGGAAGCAGTAACATAGCCAAACAATGGTTTGTTGGGATGTGGAGGGGTTAGAGGCTTATCATGGCAATGTTGGGAGGCTTGACATACAAGTGGTAGGTAACAAGACATAACGATAGAAGCGATAAAACTAGCATATCAATGATAGTAGTGTTATCGAGGGAAATGATCATCTTGCCTGAGATCCCGCTTGGAAGAAGAACGAATTTGTGAAGTAGACGAACGGGACGTACTCGAACGAATCTTCACACTGCGAACGCTTTCAAAATGCTATTGAGAATAAGCAATCCAGAAACGACAATCAACGCATGATACACCACAACATATGCATAACATGATGGGCAAACAAATATGATGCATGGCATGTTTGATTATGCAAGGCAAGGCAATCACAACAATCCAACACTAAACTTTAAGTGAAGCTCAATATGCAACGAGTTGCATATTGATGAAACTCCATATTTCAATTACATAGTTCATTCTCGTTTATGTACATGACAATATTAAATTTTGTTAAACTACCTATCTAGGCATCTTAAATGAGGCCGAAATGACCCCATATGTTAATTTCGAAATTGATCCAGATCTGAACTAACCATATTTTATATTTGTTAAACAACAATATGTCGGGACCCCGATCCTAAGTCATATGAATCCAGACTGTAACATATCACATCGCTTTGCGGCCTTACGAATGGTAAGCTCCACGGCTGCAGCCTTACCTTAGCCGGGACCATTTGCGTCTTTTGGCTCACGTATGTGAACATGTCGCTCGCAATCAAATGACATAGCACCCGGGCTGACATGACTAGTCATAGAACCCAAGTGGCACATCCGTACGGAAACAGGCATACGTAACCCAGCAATGCAGGTGTCGGCCTCAAGCGTGTGTAGATGAGTCATAGCAAGCTACAAGGACTCCATTACGCCGTGAGACATAAATGCCATCACTTCACATAGACTAGTCGTAGCAGGCTACAGGGACTCCATTACACTGCGAGACATTTCCCCAAAGGGATAGATACATCAGCAAAGAAGGATACATGTCGGTCAATCAATGTGTCCGGAGCAGTTGCAAGCTACCATGGCTCGGTCGAAGCACAAAGAGGCAGTTTCCTGTAAAGAGTACTACTAAAGGCACACAACTAGGTGTCGGATCCCATACATACCGTTGCACGTCACACATATGCACGACATGCTCGATATGCATACATACAACCATGGCATTACAACATAACCATACAATAACTTTTATTTGAGAGGCTCAGACGTGCCTTGCATAATATGTTCTTACAGATAGGGGTCTCATGACCCGACACTCAAGTGATACAAACAAGTTCATACAAACAAGCGGACGCATAAGCTGTCTGAGTACAGACAGATGAAAGGGTAAAAAGGCACATGGCCTGACTATCTACAGCCCGCCACAGGGCATAAGGTCGTAGCTGGGACACCGACTTGATGGGTCCTGGGTCTCATCTACTACATTTATTAAGAAAACATGAGTACAAACATACTCAGCAAGTCTTTAAAGCAGACCTAGACTATTCATGCTCATGTATCAACATGGGGGGTGGTGGAGTTTATGCAGCAATGCCAGCTTTGACTCATGGCTAACCTACACTACACAATTTTAAATCTTTGTTTAAATTTTAGATAACGCACACGAGTCCACTAACTCCATGACAATACACCACCATGGATTCATTTGATTATGAGAATCCACGATACTCACACTTATCTTGTTAATTTTATGAGAATCCATTTGATTATCTATGAACAACATAAGTTATCCAAGTAGTCCATATCTTAGGACGCGGCTATTTGAATAGTTTCATACCCTGCAGGGGTGTACTTCTTCACACACGCTCTCGCCACTTATCGTTGTGTGCTCATAAAACCATGCACCTCAGCAACCTTCAAGCGGAAGCCCAGCGAGGGAGTCGGCCACGACCATCAATCACATAAGACCTCTAGTCCATATCTGAGATAGAAGTTCGGCCGAAGTTTCCGCTACGGCCCCAAACGATGTGCGCAGGGTTCCAGGCCCACCATTCGGGTGACCCTTGGTACACTGTGCCATTGCCTACCGTGTCGTAACCCACCGCTAGGGTCAGCGCTACACACGGCCTCCAGCATTCTATAAACACTAGAATCTACTTGCAACTCCTGGACTAAGGACTAAGCAACTGATAAGTCGGGAGGGTCAATTAAGTATCCCAACATGTGGTAGGAACTAGTCTTGGATCACAAACTCGGAACTCAGTTCCTATGAACGGTCCCAATGAGACAACCCGCTAGTAGTCCTACATAGCCTCTCATCGCTACCTTTACCAAATTGGGTTCATCATAAGTTCATCACATCGGAACAACATTGTTTCACTCAGTTCATCACCTAGATGAATCAGACCTGACACCACTCTAAGCATAGCAAGCATAGCAGGCAAAGTAAGCTAAGCACCTCATGGCACAAGCATCTACCAGGTATGCTAGGTTGCAAGGTTTAGCTATTTACTGTGACAATGACAGGTCATGCATAAGAATAGGTTCATCTACCGTGTGTGACTGACAAGTGAACGTTTGTCGTAATGCAATGAACGAGAGTAGGAGCGAGAGAGTGGGATGTTATCAGAATGATCAAGGGGGTTGCTTGCCTTGCTGGGTAGCGGGAAGGTTCTCTCCTTCGTTGGAATACTCGGGGGTATCCTCGGAAGCAGGGCCTACCGCAATGCAGATAAAAACCAATCAATACACGCAAGTGCAACAATATGATGCATGATCATGGCATGGTAGCATGTTTGGATGAGCTAATGCAACTAATGTTCAAGTTAAGTGGAAATGAGTTTCAACATAGGTTCAAAATTGTTCTTCATTTCAAATTCCATAAACTAACCTATTAGCAAATGTCAATGTTCATCTACATAGGTTGCTCTAACATGCATGATAATAGCACGATTGGAATCATTGAATTTTTCTGATAAATTTTCATATATAAATTATTTTCATCCAATTTAAAAATTAATTTATATGAATTTTTAAAGTTTTAAACAATTTCTGGAATTATTTTTAAACTGGAAAAGGGATTAATGGCGTCACCCTGACATCACTGTGACGTCAGCTGGTCGGCTGACCAGGCCAGGTCAAACCTGATGTGCGGGGCCCGCACGTCAGTGACAGAGGCTTAATTCCCGCGCTGACCAGTGTTTGACCCGCATTTAGGGCTCACTGGTCAGTGGATGGAGCCTAATTAAACAGGGGGATTCGCCCCTGATGGTCGGCCACGTCAGCGCCCACCGGAGTGTGGCCGGCGGCGACCAAAAATACGGCGGCGACTCGCCGGAGTTGCGCCTCCAGCGACCATTTGGCGGGCGGAGGGCACCGGAAGAAAGCTCGTGCACACGCGCGTCTAGCAGGGCTGTAGAGGAGGCTCGGGGTCGCCGGAGATTACGACCACGTCGAGCTTGGCGGCGGTGACGGCTTGGGCAGGAAGGGCTACTGCACTAAAGGTCATAGGAGGAGGAGCTGAGGGCAGCTACGAGCTCCTGGAGGTGCTACGAGCACGAGCCCGTGGCCAGGAGCGAGCCTTGGCCGCTGTGGCCACGACTACGCCATGGCCGGTGGTGAGCTCCGCTCGGCTCTGGCTACCGACGGGTCTAGAGAAGGGGAACGGGAACGGCGTCAGGACTAGGGGGAAACGGTCCGGGGCCTCACCGGAAGGGCTTCTGGCACCGCAGCGTAGTCGGGGATGCAGGGAGGGCGGCAAATCGCCGGCGTCTTCAGTCCGGCGACAGGGGGAGCAGAGGAGAGGGGGAGGGGGAAATGGCGAGGGGGCAATGGATCGGCGGCGGCTAAGCCTATCCTCTCGCTAGCGCGATAAGGAGGCGGCCAGGCAGGCAAGGAGGAGGTGGCTAGCGCGTGGCCACCGCCAGCTGTGGGGGTAGCATGTAGCTGCTTCTCCTCCTGACAGGAGGAAGAAGACGCTGCTGCCCCTGTGGGCTGGGCCTCTTCTTCAGGTAAGACTAGGTGGGCTTTCCTCTTTTCTTTATTTCAATTCTTTTCTAACTTCTGACATTTGTTTTATTATATTTTAGGCACATATGCTATTTTAAATTATCCCACATATTTTATATATTGAAGTTTGAATATTTCAAACTTATCCAAAAAAGTTTCAGGATATTTTGAAAAGTAAACTAATGATAATGCTTTATTTGATATTTTCAGTAGATTTATCATTTATTTTTAAATTTCATCACTTGTTCAAATATTTGAAATGACACCTGTTATAACCATGTCCATATTTATCAAAATAGGGAACATTTTTAAAGGGCATTTTGGATTTGTTGAATTTTCACCAACGTTGAATTATTTTGATTCAATGTGAGCTTGGGGTTTCTTTTATTCCCCATTTCATGTTGATGCAAAATTGGGACATGATGCAACACCCATGCTATCCTAGGACATCAATCTAGGGATGTGACACAATATAAGTATATCATGCAATGCTACATGACATTCTAGTCGATTTACATATATGGAACATCTCAAACGGAGCTACAGTCTAAAAGTTATGACACACACAAG